>JAJIBD010005793.1:0-139867 GCA_021461705.1 Cryptotis parvus
CAGCAACGCTCAAGGGTTCCTCCCTGGCTCTGCACTCAGGAATTACTCCTGGCGGTGCATGGGACCAGTATGGGGATGCTGGGATCAAACCCAGGTGGGCGCCATGTAAGGCAAAAACCCTTAGCCAGGCCCCCTGAGGGTCATCTCACGTGCCCACGCCTGATCCTGCATCTGACGCCCGAAGGGCATCCCTGACTCAAACCACCAAGGACTGAAGAAGAGGTTCTGGTTAAAGGGGGCCAAGACAGCGGCGCCAGCGTGGGAGGATCCTTTTGTCACCAAGGGCAGCAAGTGGAAGTGGGGGACTGAGGAACCGGCGGCTGCTGCATCACAGATTTTGACCCCAGAACTGTGATGGTGTTAGAGAATATCTTTGCCTTTACTTAGCACTTAGGGTCAGGAATGCCTGGTGGACTAGCTTAGTGCCAGGGGCTCCAGGAAAACACACACATGCATGTACGCACTCCATGCACACACACATCTTTTCACGCTTAAGGTGATAGGGAGCTTTGCATTGACCTTTCTTATTTCCTATCACTATCACTATCTTCCCGTTCATCATCTACTTGCTAGAGCGGGCACCAGTATCTCCATATGTCCTGTCTCATGCTAGTAGAATCCAAAGGCATCCGCTTGCTCCAGGAACATAAAGAGCCTCAAACCATTATATTAGGTCACGGGAATGACCTAATATAAATGTTACTGGTATTTGGCATATCAAAAACGACACGAGCAGCTTGCCAGGCTTGCCGTGCGGGTGGCATACTGTTGTAGTCACCTCTAAATAAAGCATTTATTGATGAACCGCGCGGCTGCGATAGTCTGGTCTGCTGGGTGGAATTGTGACGAGAGGGAAGTCCGGATGTGGAAAATGGCGGCCCTATGGAGTAGGGGAGGGTGGTCTGGCTTGTTGTGAGGCTCTGCTGGGGTGGCAGGCCAGGGCTGGAACCCGCCATGCCTCCCGGGCGCCTCACGAGCAGCTGGGCACAGGGAGAGCAAGTGGCAGCTCTGCCCCATGTCTGAGAGTCTCTGGTTCAGCATACCAGGGCCGGATTAAAAAAAAAAAAAAAAGCTGCAGGGTGGCTGTCAATGATCCGGATCTTATTTCCTATATTTAATATTTTTCAGGTAAAAATCAAGAAAGGAAGGGCTGGGACAACAGCACAGCGGATAGAGCATTTGTCTTGCATGCGGCCCACCTGGGTTCGATCCCCAGAGCCAGGAGTAACCCCTGAGCATGGCCGGTGTGACCCAAAAAACAAACAGAAAAAGAATCCCCTACTTGGTGCCTTCACACACGTTGCCCCATATCCTGCGGAGCCCCCACAAAAAGCCTTGACCTGGCTGGGTGGGATTTCAGGGGGACCCACTGTGCAGAGCGGCAAACCCCCTCCACACACACACACACACACTCTTTGGTTTTCCTGTTTTGTTCAATGCTCCTCTGGATGTACTTACACTAAACGCAGAGTTGCACCTCGAGACCACACAATTTCGGCTTGGGGTAGTTTGGGCAAATCTAAATGGTCACTCTTAGCTCTGCTGCGTCAGACAACCCCAGCCCTAAGACACACACACACACACACACACACACACACACACACACACACACACACACACACACACACAGGCTTTCAGTTTGGAATCCGCAGAAGAGAGGAAATAAAACTAAACAACAAAGAATGCCCCTTGCCGGCTGCCCAAACGCAGCGGGACTGGCCCAGCGCCTGGGCGCCTATTAAACAGGAATGTAGAGCTGGGATCAAGCCTGCGGCCACGGAGAAAACCAACCCCTGCCCCAAGGGGAGCTGGTAAAAAGAGAAGAAGAAAGAAAGAAAAAATGTTAAGCCTCCGCGGCCACCCCTCCTCCTCCTCCTCCCTTCCCCCCCAAATCCATCCCCAGAGGGACGGCGGCAGCCCGGAGGGCGCCTCCCCTCGGCGGCGGGAGCTGGGGAGAAGGTTAATTAGATGTTTGCATCCAATTTAAGTGTTGTTTGTGAGCGCGCCGGTTCCGCGGCGGCCGGGGCGGCCCCTGTGCCCTCCAGCGCGCTCCGGCTTCCCGCGCCCCTCGGACTGCTTAGCGGGTCACCCGCACCCGTCTCAAGCCGCCCGCCTCCCCTCTGTGATTGCGCGCTCGGCTCTCCCCGCGCACCCGTCCCTGCGTGCACAAGTCTCTGTGTCGCCACGCCCCCGGGGAGAGGAAGGACTGGGAAGGTCCATGGGTGGGCTGGACCCACAGAAGTGGAGAGAGGGTCACTCGGGGCATCAGGAACAGGCCTCCAGCGGGAGGTTTCCACAGCCGGCCGCTGCTACCTGCCCAGCTTGAGAGGCCACGGGACCCAGGGACCGGCCAGGAGCCTGCAGGGGGCGCCTCTGCTCTGACAGATGTTGTGGGCAGGTTGCCCGTGAAGGAAGAGGTGGGCGGTGGGCAGGGCAGTGGGCCAACAAAGCTCGGAAGCGCTCACGTCAAACTTTCTCTGAACGTGGAGACCAAAACTTGATCCGACAGAGGCAGCGCAGGGCCTGAACACGAGCACAGAGGGGAGGGCATTGGCCTTGCACGCGGCTGACCGCCATCTGGGTTCCATCCCCAGGACCCCATATAGCCCCCTGGGCATCACTAATAGCAATTCCTGAAAGCAGAGCCAGGGTGAGTCTGAGCCTCGCTGGGTGTGACCCCAAAAAGCCAAAAAGGAAAACAAGAAACACAGTGTAAGGCTCATCCCAGATTCTGGGTGTTCAGGCCACTGCTCAGGCGAAGAGGGGGTCTCAGTGTTACAAGTCTCAGAAGCCGGATCTCGGCCCAGAAGACACTTGCTCTGCAGGCAGCCCACCCCTGGCAGGTCCCCCTAAGACCCTGAGTGGGGTGTGGCCTGACTCTCCCAGAGGTAGACCTGAAGTGAGCCCCGGGTCTCACCTCTCCCTCCCAGACCTCTCACTGTCCAGGACCCTACTGCCCCCCCACCTTGCCCTCCCCCCAACTCCTGCAGAGCCTCCCGGGAAGGAAGGGCCCCTTTTCCAGGACAAGAGAGGGGACACCAGCCTCCCCAGGGACCCAGGAGTGTGCAAAGGCGTGAGCTTGCTTCTTGCCTCAGTTTCCCCCCTCTGCACCCCTCGGTCCTGAGAGTGGCAGGAGCACTCCCTGGTGCCGTCCAGACAGGTGGTCGGAAGGATGGGGAGTTCGCAGGAAGGGACAGAGGAAAGAAATCTTGGGGGGCCTTGGAAAGGTCAGCCCTGGGGGACAGTCTGGAAAGGACAGCCCTGGGGGGGACAGTCTGGAAAGGACAGAGACTGGACAAACTGGGGCAGAGGGGGATCGCGGCCCCCAGGGGAGGAGGACGAGGAGCTCAGCGCCTTGGAATGGAGCAGAGGAGGTGACGGGGACCCACAGCAGCCACGCGGTTCACTCCCTGCCTGAGGCTCCATGCAGCTCGGAAGCCGACCCAGTGTTGCTGTGGAACGTGGATGAGGCACGTGGAGGACTCAGCGCCGTCACACGTAAGCAGCGGCCCGTCACGCAGCTCTGCCCCCACCCCTGAACAAATGGGGCCCAGCCCACAGACACTGTGACACTGTCCCAGCACATTCCATAGCCGGAAGCGGCACCAGAGAGCCTCGACACGGAGGAGCTGCAGATTATACCTTCCCCGGGCTGGCCTGCACAGCGAGGGACAGATGGCCACAAAGAAAAGACGGCGAAGACCCCCCCCCCACCCCACCCCCCACGGCCTCTCCACAAAGTGCTTTCCGAGAGTAACAGGTTGGAGATCAATAGGGAAGGGGAGGTGGGAAGGGGATTAACGGGGTCCGCAGGGGTGGAGGGAAGGGGCGCGGGGTCAGCAACGCTTGGTCAAAGGCTGGCCGCTGGCTGGGGAGCAGGAAGGTGACTTTCAGACCCTCTTTGGGTTCAGCTGAGCCTCAGAGAGGCCGACACCATGCAGACACCAAGTCGAGATGACAAGAAGGGTGTTTTTGGGTGGGGGTGGCTGAAATTTCCAGGTTGTCCCCAATAGCCATGGAGAAACATCCCATGGGCCAGTGACAGGGCAGAGCGCCTGTGTCAGGAGCTGAGTGCATGGGCAGACATAGGGAGAGGGCAAGAGAGTGACCTGGGCTTGAGTGTCCTGTGGCACGAAGGACAGTCAGAAGTCAGGGCTGGCATCACCGCCATGTGCCTCCTGGGATCCAGCACGGTGACTCAGGGCACAGAAGGCTGGGGGTCGCCCTGGGGGTCCGTCTGTCCTTGTCTGTCCTTGGATTTTCAACAGCTGCCTCAGCGTGTGGCCACCCTGTCTGGGAGTGGCAGGAACAGCAACTCCTTCCCGCACCCTCCCTTGCTGGTCTCTGGCTGGCCCTAAGTCTCCCTCAGACAATGCCCGATTACAGGAGGTCCACGCCTATCCGCCAGGGTCCTCGGTCCATCTCACGGTCCTCTCTAGCTTCATTGACAGAGTCCCTCTGGCTGTGTAATTGACACAGTCACAGATTTCAGAGTGAGGTTCAGACAATTTCCCCCTTTGGCTGGTTGGCAGCTATCTTACACACACAGACACACACACACACACGCACACACACACACGCACACGCACACGCACACGCACATGCACACACACATTATTTCACAGGAGAAGAAACTGAGGCTCTGACAGTAACTATTCTATCCAAGATCACCACATTCCCCAGAAGATAGAAACTTTCATTGTTGGGGCCGGAGCGATAGCCCAGCAGGTAGGGTGTTTGCCTTGAACGCAGCCGGCCTTTGCCGCCCAGGTTCGATCCCTGGCATCCCATATGGTCCCCGAGCACCGCCAGGAGTAATTCCTGAGTGCAGAGCCAGGAGTAACCCATGAGCATTGCTGGGTGTGACCCAAAAAAGCAAAAAAAAAAAAAAAAAAAAAAAAAAGAAACTGTCATTGTCCCCAGACTTGAGCTATGAAGGATGAGCACCTGGATCCAACAGTACCTGAAGGAGTCACCCTCCATCTTTTTTCATTCATGAGCTAATAAGTGTGTCTCTTTGGCTTGGCATGTCCCCCACCCTTTCACAACTTTGTGGCTCTTTCTTTGTAGAGCTAAAGCAGCCCAGATGGGTCTGAAGTGAACGGGCATGGCTCCTTCCAGCTAAATGTGATTCACAAGACGCACCGCAAAGCTGGCTTCGTCCGGGGAGAACTGGCGGAGCAGGTGATAAAAGCACAGCCTCCAACAAGCAGCGCCATCCCCACCCTCCCTGAGCATCCAGTCTAGGGAGCGCAATGGATCACGAGCCAATTCATACCGCAGGAGTTGGCCTAGCAGCGGTGGGTGGGGGTGTGTGAGGACGCAGAAGGCTGAGGGAGCCATCGTGGCAGGGGGGCCCCATTTCTGGGTAGGGGCTGCCTAGACAGAGACCAAGAAGTGAGGCACGGCACCCAGTGAGCAGCTCCGAGACAGCACCACAGTGGAGGTGCAGGTGAGGAAGCAGAGGGGGCCATGGGGAGGCATGGACAGGGCCCGGAAGGATTAGGGGGGACTAGGGGTCCTCTGAGGACTGTGCTTGGGGTTGGCTCTGGCTGTGGGGTACCCAAGCTCACACACACACGGGGGTCCATGAGAAGATTGACAATGACCAGCCCTGGGATGAGTGGGAGGCAGGCAGTAAGGGGGTGCAGACGGAGCAGCAGGAGGGCAGGAGGCGTCAGAACCAGAATAAATGTTGAGCTGTGGGGTTCGCCCAGCAGGAGCCACCCTGACCCGGGCCTTCCTCCCAGGCCCTCTGGGTGCCACCACCACGGCAACAAACGCCTGTCGAGACTTCGGGGGCGAGGGGGACCAGCCAACAATCTATTAACTCATCAATACAGCGCCCGCCAATCTGTCCATCACCGCGAGCCCGTCGATAACTCCATCTCGGGGCTGACAAGGCAGGAGAGAGGAGGGCAACATGAAATATTTATAATTTCTTAAGGGACAAAGTCCTTTCCCAAGGTGATAGGCTCAGGGCCGAGCTCCAGAAGGGTCCCCACTGCACTCCGGGAGGCCAGCGGAAGACCCCCAAGAAGCAACGTCTTCTCGTGTTGAGGAGAACACTCTTCAACACGAGAAGAAACACACTCTGCTGGTGTGTTTGCAGCCGTAAGGATCCTACTCAGAGCCTCGTGCCTGCCAGGCACCTTTTAGACCTCAACTTCAGGTCGGCACGTTTAAACCTCAACTTCCTGTGGAGGGCAAAGTCCTTGGCCTCTCAGCCTGTTACCCACCTCTCAAAGGGGCAGCCGAGGTCCCCGCTGGTGAGGAAGTGTGAGAAGAGCTGGACGAAGGAGAGGGGAGCACATGTTAACTCCCGCACGCATACACAGACCCCCCAAGAAGCAACGTCTTCTCAGTGTTGCAGAGAAGACTCGACAATGTCGTCCCTATTCACAGACGCCACTGGCTGGCTGGGGCTGAGCCAGGTGGGCTTCGGGCTTCTGAGGTGCCTGGGTCAGCAACGTGGAGTCCCAAGGGAAGGACGGCTGCTGACCGGGCTGTGCGGCTCAGAAAGGCGCAGGGGAGAAGGGCAGAGCCGGTGGCCTGTGAATGGCCTTTGGCAGTGCCACGTCCAACCTTCCACTGCTCAAGCAAGGAGTGACACAGCGGAGACGGAAAATTCTCTCACAACCAGACCACAGTTCCCCACTCATGGTTTCCTTGTCCTTTCTTCCCCATTGTGCTTGCAGGTACAACACAGAGAGAGAGAGAAGAGCGAGCTGGAAAGGGCAGGGGAGAAGGAGAAGGGAAAAGAGGGAAAGAGGGAGAGGAGGAGAGAGGGAGCGAGGGAGCGAGGGAGGGCGGGTCACAGATAACATAAACTCAGGAAAGATAGACATCACGGTCTGGCTCCGCCACAGGTACACGCTTATACGACACTATCCGTTCACACACGGATGTGCGGGTACACACACACATTCATTCACAATGTACAGAAAGAGCGAGCAGAGACACACCGTAGTCCTTCACTGTGACGTTTCCTCTTTTCACTTTATAGAATTGCCAATACAATGTTATTGAACATAAACTTAAACTATCGACCATTTAAAACAAACTATTCACCTTCCTTAGAGCGGGTCCGACTCTGAGTGTCTTGTTTAATCCATTTTGATCAATGTGGACACTTCAGTGACCTCCATAGGGAGACGAACACTGTTGCCCCAGAGAGAGGGGCCCTCAGGCATTTGTGGGGCTCCACCCGCTCCAGCTCTCTCCCCTGGGGGTTTGTTCGAGGTTACAGCCTGCACCTCATGGACCTGCACTGGACCTGGTTTTGAGGATCATGGAGCTGGAGCCGTGCTGTGCTGCCTGACTGGCCTTTTTCATTGCTGTGTTATACTCCACTGCAAGGAGCTGAGCAAACTCTAGCCTTTGTTTGGTTGTTATTTGGTTTGGGGGGTTAGTTGTTTTTGTTTGTTTGTTTGTTTTTTAGTATTTTTGGGAGGTCAAATCTGGTGGTACTCAGGGCTTATTCCAGGCTATGGTCAGGGATCCTGGAAAGACTCGGAGGACCTTATGGGATGCCTGGGATGGAGCCTGGGTGGGCTACAAGCAAAGCAAACGCCCTCCCCTCTTACTATCACTCCAGGCCCTAGCATTGCTCTTGTTTGTTTAGTTTGTGCTTTTTTAGGTCACACCAGGCGATGCTCAGGGGGTTGCTTCTGGCTCTGCACTCAGGAATTACTCCTGCTGGTGCTCGGGGACCTTATGGGGTAACAGGGATTGAATGTGGGTTGGCAGCGTGCAGGGCGAACACCCTCCCTGCTGTGCTGTCGCTCTGGTCCCCTGGCATTGTTCTTAACAGATGATGTGGGCTTTCCCCTTCCCTACTGGCTTCTTGGTCTTTCACGCAAAATGCTGGTCTGACCAGCATATCCTGGAGACGCTGCCCTTTGTTTCTCGGGCCTCTTCCTTCCCTCCATTTCCTTACCCGTCCACCCGAGAAAGGACGGCTGTCCTGCCTGCAACAATGGCAGAGCTGGGCCAGAAGGATAGCACAGCAGGAAGGGTGTTCACCTTGCATGCAGCCCACCTGGGTTTGATTCCCAGCATCCTATATGGTCCCCTGAGCACCACCCAGAGTAATTCCTGAGTGCAGAGTGAGGTGTAACCCCTGAGTATCGCTGGGAGTGATCCCCCAAAAAAAACAGTTCTGTGAAGAGCAACATCACGTGACTTCCTGCTGTCATTTGTGGGATTTCTGGGGCATGATGGATGCAAGGGGCCAATGTTATAAAAACCTGAGAAATTGCTACTGCCCCTGATGCCTCCTCCAGGTAGGCATCAGGGCTTTCCTTGCCTCACACGCTTGCCGGGTCGGTCCCGGTTTCCTGGTTTCTACCGGCCGATAGAAATCTGTTTCCTGTGCGTTCCGCTCTGGCGTGCGTCCCCAGAGCACTAGCGATCCTGTGCTTGAGCTTCTGTACATGACGGGTCACTTCAGAGCTGGAGAACTGCAGTGGTGGGGGATCAAAGCCAGGCCTCCAGAACGCAAAACCTCCGCCTCCAGCCCCTGCGCCAGCTCCCTGGTCTGACTCGAAAACCTATCTTTCTTTCTTTCTTTCTCTCTCTCTCTCTTTCTTTCTTTCTTTCTTTCTTTCTTTCTTTCTTTCTTTCTTTCTTTCTTTCTTTCTTTCTTTCTTTCTTTCTTTCTTTCTTTCTTTCTTTCTTTCTTTCTGTCTTTCTTTCTGTCTTTCTTTCTGTCTTTCTTTCTGTCTTTCTGTCTTTCTTTCTGTCTTTCTGTCTTTCTTTCTGTCTTTCTGTCTTTCTTTCTGTCTTTCTTTCTGTCTTTCTTTCTGTCTTTCTTTCTGTCTTTCTTTCTGTCTTTCTTTCTGTCTTTCTGTCTTTCTGTCTTTCTCTCTCTCTCCCTTCCTTCCTTCCTTTCTTTTTCTTTTCTTTCTTTTCTTTTCTTTCTTTCTTTTTTTTTTTTTTGCTTCTGAGTCACACCCGGCAATGCTCAGAGGTTACTCCCTGTCTCTACAGTCAGGAATTACTCCTGGCGGTGCTCAGGGGTTACTCGTGGCTCTGCACTCAGGAATTACTCCTGGCGGTGCTCAGAGGACCATATGGGATGCTGGAAATCGAACCCCGGTTGGCTGCATGCAAAGCAAATGCCCTATCGCTCCGGCCCCTTGAAAACTTTTCAGGGGGAGAGTGGATACACTGGGCAGTTCAGGGACAGCTCGAGGTGAGTTGCCCTTTGGGGGCTGTTCCTGGCAACTCTGAGTGAGCACTGAGCCCTGAGTTCCTGCCCGCTGAGCAATTCTCCGGTGCCTTCATCTGTTTCTTCTTTCTTTTCCCCTTCCTCTTCTTCCTCCTCCTCATTCTTCCTCTTCCCTTCCTCTTCCCCTTCTTCCTCTTCTGCCTCCTTCCCTTCCTTCTGGAAACAGCTCATATAAGAATAATCTGTTCTTAGGGACCAGAGAGCTAGTCCTTGCCCTGCACATGGCGGATCAGGGCTTGATTCCCAGGCATCCCGTATGGTCTCCTGAGCCCCACCAGGAGTGACCCCTGAGCACTGAGTAGGTAGAAGTGTGCCCAGTGGTGGCCCCACCACCACCACTGAGTGTAGCCCGAAACACCAGACCAAAACAAAACAAAAAGAATCGTCACTTCCTAAACATTAGTAGCACTCAACTGTAACGGGTCAGGACAGAGACAGGACAGCGGATGAGGCTCTTGTCTTACATGCAGCCGAACCCGCAGCAACCTAGGCACCCTATATGATCCCCAGGCACTGGACACCTATGGGCTTCTCTTGGGTTTCTTGTGTGTTTCCTGTGCATTTCCCATGTATCCCGTGGTTATTAATGAGTTTCCTGTGGGTTTTCACGTATTTCCTGTGTTTCCCCATGTGTTCCCATGTGCTTCCTATATCTCCCCATGTATTTCCTATGCATTTCCCATGTGTTCCTGCGTACTTCCTGTGTTTCCAGTGCAGTCACCTCCCTGACCCTCTCCCATATGCTGGTGGGGCTGTGTCAGCTCTTGCGGCCGTTCCTATGTAGCTTTAGCAGGATGGAGAGAGCCTGTACTGTGTATCTATGTTTTAGGAAAAGACAGGGCAGGGGATGAGAGAGAGAGACACGGAGGGTATTACCCAGAGCTGGCATCATTGCATCAACTGTGGGTCTCATTAGGTGGGTTGTTTGTTAAACAAAACCCACGCACCAGTTGTTTGGTTCCACACACGTGCAGGGGTGTGGGCGGGTGTTACCCAGCTCCTGTTTCCACAGCCACACATTGTGTCTGCGCCTTGGGGGTCTGTCTGCTGCACCCACCCTCCCTCCAGCCTGTTCGCGCATAATGTGACTGTGTGTTGACTGTGTGCGCGCGCGCACACGCGCGTGAATGCGGCCGTGTGTCGGCCTTTTATTTTGCTCACTGTTGTGTGACAGCAGAGCGCTTCCCTGCTTACCTCCTCTCGCAGAGCGATCCTTTGGGGATATCAAGGGCAAGCCAGAGAAGGGTTACCTGGAGAAAAGGGTTGCTAAGCAACCGAACACCCACCACCCCCAAGCACCACCAACCCAAAACTCCGTTCCAGGCCTGCAACCAGATTAGCATATTAATGAGGCTGTAATTTCCCCGAATTGTCTGCCGTACACACTCAACTCGCAGCACACTGGCCCAGGAGTTTGCTATGCAAATAAACTGGTTTTACAGACTGCGACTTAATTAACTCATCAAGTTCATCCTCCTAACAGAAAAGGCAGACGAACTACAGATTAATGAACCCGTGTTTGCCCCCCGCTCGCTCTCCCCTGCCACGGCCCCCGCCAGCCGCCTTCCTCGCCGGCCCCTTCTCTCGCTCTGCCCGGACCCCCGCGGCTCCCCACACCCACCACCCAAGGCTCTTCCTCCCTCTCCCTGACATTTCTGGAGCCCGGGGCTCCCCCAAGCCCCTGAGGCTGTCCTCTCGCGTCCTGCCTGCTGCCCCCCAGCCCCCCAGGTTCCCAGCAGCTCCCAGCCGCGGGTGGGCAGGGCCGGGAACGGGGACGCGGTCCCTTTAAGGAGAGGAGCGCCGGCTTTCTTTTTGACACGCGATTCATAGTTCCGCCCCAGCCCTGATATTCAATCAGCTGAATACAGACTCTGGAAGAAGAGGCTCTCTCCCTGCCTGCGTGTTAATTAGAAACGCCAGTCCTGGCGGCCGCCCACACTAATCAACTTTCTCCACGTTTTGATGGAAGGCGCGCACCCAGGAGGGGGGTCCCCGCAACTCTCCCAGCCGTTGTGGAGTTCGCAATGCCCTGGGTGCAGAAGCCCCTCAGGAGACGCGTGGCCTAGGGAAGCGGGACTAGTTCTTAAATTCTTTCTTCTTTTCTCCCTGCCTTTGCTTCTCCCTGAGGTCTTGGGGGAGTAGGGGAAACACCACCTCCTCCAGGAAGCCTTCCCTGCTTTAAGGGAACTCAAGGGACAGAGATAGATATTGACAGACAAACCTTTGCCCCCAACACACAGCTCCACCCACACAAGGGCTGCCGGTGCCAGATAAGCCACGGAAAGACTGTGCTGCCTTACTCTCTCCCGGCCCCTCTCTGGGTCCCAGTGATCTCCCCTGTGTGGGGAAGCTAGGCCCTCTTCTGCACACGTTTTTGGGGAAGTGGGGCGCACCGGCCATGCTCAGGGGTTCCTCCTGGCTCTGCTCTCAGGAGTCGCTCCTGGCGGTGGTTGATCTTACGGGTTTGGCCGTGAGCAAGGCAAACGCTCTTCCGGCTGTGCTAGTGCTCAGCCCCCAGCTGACACACCTTTGTCGGCTTTCTAAGGCCACAGACCAGCGTCCATAGAAGCTGGGGGGCCTGTGCACTCCACATCTGGGGTTCCCGCTGGGGTCCGCACACCTCTGCCTGCTCTGGGGAATGTGCTAGAACCTCCTTGCAGACAGAAGATTCCCTCACTAGGGTCCAGCTTCACGTCCACCACCCTGACCTGGTCAGCAGGAGGGACGAGCCGGTGTGGAAATCTCAGCAGCTGCTGCCCGGGTGACGGCTCAGGTTTGTCCTTCTCCTCCAGCGTCCCTCCACTGGCTCTCCTGCCCTCTACTTCCTGTTGGAAACCACGTCACAGGGACCCCGGGGGGGGGCTGCAGCCACCAGGGCACCCCCGCAGGGCCATACAGCGCAGGGACAGAACTCGGGGTTTCCTCCATGCACCCCAGCACCTGCCCTTCTCCTCAGCCCTGCAGAAGCAGGAAGTGTCTGAAAATTCAGGGAACGTCAGTTCTCCCAAGACTCCCCTGGCCATCAGTACGGAGCTCAGTGGACTCCGGAGAGAAGGTGAGGGCCAGACGCTTCCGGCCAGACCATTCCCAGCTCGCTGGATCCAGGCGCTGTGCAGCTCAGGTGAGCGGGTGCCCTCTCTGTGCATCAGCACGGGCAGAGTGGGCCTGGGCTCACGTCTGGAGAACGGACGATGCTTGGCTCCACAGCAAGGACCTGAAGCGCCCAGGGCACGGTCACGCCCTTCGCTGGCGGGCAGCACTCCCTTTTGCCCCTGCCCAGAAGAGGCTCTGAGGGCTTGTCCGAGGGAGAGGGCAGCCCTGGCCGCAGGTGCTCGGCCAGTGAAGGGCCTGGAACTCAGGGGGGAGGGTCTGCGGCTCCCCCACAAGCCCAGCCCCCAAGTGCTGCACACCACACAGGTGCTCAGCGCCTCAGACTCACGTATGACCCCAGGGACGCGTGGAGTTACGCAAAGGCCGGCAGGGCCGGGCATGTCTTGCGCACACACACACACACACACACACACACACACACCACCACGCGCCACTGCCCACGCACACACATGAACACAACCACACACACATGCTAACACACAGCATCCACATGCACACACACCTATACATGCACACACAAGCACACACAATACATGCACACATAGCACACACACAAGCACACACAGTACACACACACAAGCACACTCAGTGCACACACATGCACAAGGCGGACACCTTTGTCGGCTTTCTAAGGCCACAGACCAGTGTCCATAGAAGCTCTGACAAGCCCTCAGAGCCTGTTCTGGGCAGGGGCAAAAGGGAGTGCTGCCCGCCAGCGAAGGACGTGACCGTTCCCTGGGCGCTTCAGGTCCTTGCTGTGGAGACAAGCATGGTCCGCCGACCCTCCGCCTGAGCTCCAGGCCCTTCACTGCCTGCACAAGGTTCAGGCAGGTCCCCACGCCCACCCGCACTCACAGGTGTGCACAGCCACCTTGGCGCACTCACACGGCCCGCCCGTCCGTTTTGTTCTCGGGCCGGAGCCCGACTTAGCCACAGCAGCTGCCTGTCTCTGGAACAAGCGTGCATTGATCTGAAGAGGGTCAGAGGTCAGCACGCCGCTAAACAGTGTCATTCCCGTTCCTAGACCCTCCCTGCGGCTGGACCCATCGTCCATTCATCACAAGCATCTCCAGCCGCTGGGCCTCCCACGGACCGACATGGGGACCAGCCCCCTGTGCAGGGCCCCCTGCAGTCCCTGAGGATGGGGGGCCTGCCCCCACCGTGCAGCCGAGAAGGCCCAGCAGAGAGGAATCGCGCCTCCCTCCCTCGTTCAAGGTCAGTGACCCACTCGGAATTGCTTTATTGTCTGTTGGGGTCACACGTGGCGGAGCGCAGGGGACCCACAGTCGGGATCACACCGGGCCTTCTGCATGTGAGGCAGGTGCCAGCCTGGGGCTCCCCTCTTCTGAGAGGGCAGATGCCAGGAAACTCAGCAACTCATCCGCATGTTGGATCAGGGGCTATGGGGGCCGGGCCTGCAGCAGGGAAGAAACCAGAGCGAGGACAGAGGGATGTGGTGGACGAGACGGCCAAGCTGCTCGGTGCTGCCCAGACCCAGGTGAGAAGCCCAGGTCCCTGGGCCTGCAAGACTGCAACAGAGAACAGTGAGGCTGAGGGGTTAGGGGCGGGGAGTGGGCTGACAGCCAGGACACCGGTGCCTGGAGCAGAGGTGAGAGGAGCCTGGCGGGTGGGGTCAGAGGATCAAGCAGTGTGTGGGGGGGTCAGACGTGGTCGGAGCCCCCCCCAGCACACACAGACAGACACAGACACACCATTGGAAGAAGGTCAGTATCTGACTTATGTTAAGATCCACTTCCTGGGGCCAGGGCGACAGCACAGCGGGTTGGACGTTTGCTTTGCACGTGGCTGACCCGGGTTTGATCCCTGGCATCCTATAGGGTCCCCCAAGCACTGCCAGGAGAAATTCCTGAGCAAAGAGCCAGGAGTGACTCAAAAAGAAAAAAAAGACCCACTTCCTAGGGCTGGAGAGAGGACAGCAGGGGGGCCCGCCTTACAGGCCAGGTGCATCCCCACGTTCCACGTGGTCCCCTGAGCACCACCAGGAGTAAGCACAGAGCCAGGAGTAACCCCTGACAACTTCCAGGTGTGCCTCCCAAAGTAAAAATGAAATAAAAACTTCCAGGGGCTGGAGAGACAGTACAATGGGGAGGGTGCTTGCCTTGAATCCCACGCCCCACTATTCTATCCAGGCAATCCTGGGTCCCCAGATTCCACAAGAAATGATGCCTGAGCATAGAGCCAAGAGTAAGCCCTGAGCACTACCACTTGTGGCCTCCAACTACCGCCCCTCCAAAAAACTTCATTTCCCAGGGGCCAGAAAGATAGTTCAGTGGTTAAGACTTTCTTTTTGCCTTGCATATGGCTGACCCGGGTTTTACACAGCCTTCCCTCTGGTCCCCCGTATCACCTGAGTCTTCCATCCCTTGCCTAATCTCTTCCTAGTTCCTGAGCTGTATGATCCGACAGTGCGGGTCACAGGGAGAAGTCGCACACTTGCTATTGTTTAGTCCTTGTCTGCTGAGCAGGCTTTGTTTCCCCTCTGACATGACTTAGCTGGTTCTAGCAAGTCCAAGTGCAACTGTGCAATATCCCATGTCCACGAGGACAAGCAGCCCACAGTACCCACCGGTCCACCAGGCACCCCATGCCCAGCCTCCACCAGGCGCCCACATCCCAGACCCTGTTGGCAGAGCCTAAGAGATTAAGTTTGTTTTTGCTTTTTTGGGTCACACCCAGCAATGCCCAGGTGTTACTCCTGGCTCTGCACTCAGGAATTACTCCTGGCAGTGCTCAGGAAACCATATGGGGTTGTGAAAAAAAATGAACTTAGACCTCCTTCTAACACCATGCACAAAAGTCAGGTCAAAATGGATTAAAGATCTCAACATCAGACCTGAATCTATAAAGTATATTGAAGAAAACATACCTCCACGACATTGATGCTAAAGGCATCTTCAACGATGAAACAGCACTAACAGAGCAACTGGAAGCAAAGATAAACACATGGGACTACATAAAATTAAAAAGCTTCTGCACCTCAAAAGAAATGGTGACCAAGATAAAAAGACAGCCCACAGAGTGGGAAAGTATTCATCCAACACCCATCTGATAAGGGGTTAATATCCGTGATATTTCAGGCACTGGTAGAACTCTACAAGAAGGAGACCAAATGGGGTGCCAGGGATTGAACCCGAACGGCCACTTGCAGGGCAAACACCCTCCCGCTGCGCTGTCACTGGCCCCTGGTTCTGCTCTTTCACTGTTTCTTTACCCCATCCAGGTGTGAAGCATCAGACTGCATTTGTCCTTTTCTAATGTCAGACTGATTTTGCTCAAAGACCGTTCAGCTGTCTGTGTCGCTGACCACAGTGAGATTCGTGTGTCCTTCACAGCAGCCGCTGGCACTCGCCCGCCCTCGGGAGTGACCACCCCAGATGCACTCGGATCCTTTGGAGCCTGTGTCCTGACGTTCCTCAGAACTACCCAGAGTAGGGGCCGGAGAGATAGCCCAGTGGGTAGGGCGTTTGCCTTTGCACGTGGCCGACCCCGGTTCCATCTCCAGCATCCATATGGTCCCCCCAGCACCTCCAGGAGAAATTCCTGAGCAAGGAGCCAGGAGTAACTCCTGAGTGTGACCCAAGAAGCAAAAAAGAAAAGAAAAGGGAAATTACCGGAGTGGAATTGCTGGACCCCAGGCTGTTCTGTCTCTGGATTTTCTCTTCCCACAGAGGCTGCTCCCATTTGCACTCGCACCAGCCTGGTCCTGGAATCTGTGCCCCCCCACACATCCTTGTCAACACTTCGCATTTCTTGACTCTTGGATAAAAGCGTTTGGAGCAGGTGTGGGGGGAAATCTCGGGGTGGCTGGATTTGCATTTCCCTGATGATAAGCCATGAACAGCGTCTTCTGCGGGGCTGTTGGCCATCTGTCTGTCGACGTGGCGAGGTGGGAGGAGCTTCTCTGCCTCCCACGGCCTGGTCAGGCTCCTCACTCTGGTGGCCCCTCTCTGCCAGGCCAGGGCACGGCTTGACATGCCAGGCTTGCCCTGAGCACAGCTAACCTGGATTCCATCCCCAGCATCCCATATGGTCCCCTGAGCACTGCCAGGAGTGATGCCTGAGTGCAGAGGCAGGAGGAACCCCTGAGCCCCACCCACCCATAGCAGATACCCCACTTAAGGGTGTTGGGGAACCCAGGGTCATTTCTGGGGTACCTCCCCACAGCAGGAGAAGATCCTCCCACCTAGGCCTGACTGAGGATGGCCAGGTCTACCCCTCCTGACCCTCCCCAAAGAGCTGACTGCTCCATCCAGTGCTCCAGCCGCTCCCCTGGGGCCCACCAGCCTTTTCCATGCCTCAGTTCCCTGAGGGAGGGGCAGGATTGAGCCTTTCTTAATTCAACACCGCCATTGGGTCACTCTCTGACATCTGATTTCTTCATCACGGAGACATTGTCCCCATGGCTTGGGGAGATGCCGATGGCCTGCAGAGCCCTGACCCCTGCTGGGGGCCACCCAGGAGCCGCATTGCCCCGAGCACCTCCAGGTGTGGCCCAAAAAAAATAAACAAGGAGGTTTCGCCATAAGCCTAGATTCTACCCCATTATGGGGAGAAACAATCTTTAGAAACATGCTGTTGCCAAGACAGGCAGTTGGAAAAGCGATCTAAAAGGAACTTTGCACATCTCGGCGGGGTACGTGATTCCTTCTTGACTCTGTGTTTACTCTGTGGGGTACTCTTGGCCTCTCCCCTCTGAAGAAGCATGTTTTCTCTCCCTCTCCCTCTCTCTCTCCCTCTCTCTCCTTCTCCCCTCTCCCTTTCCCTCTCTCTCCCTCCCTCTCTCCCTCTCCCTCCTCTCTCTCCCTTTCTCTCTCCCTCCTTCTCTCTCCCTCTCTCTCCCTCTCCCTCTCTCCCCTTTCCCTCTCTCTCCCTCCTCTCTCCCTCTCCCTCCTCTCTCTCCCCTTCTCTCTCCCTGCCCTCTCTCTCTCCTCTCTCTTCCTCTCCCTCCTTCTCTCTCCCTCCCTCCTCTCCCTTTCTCTCTCCCTGCCCTCTCTCTCCTCTCTCTTCCTCTCTCTCCCTTCCTCTCTCCCTCTCTCTTTCCCTGTCCCTCTCTTTCTCTCCCACCCCAGTCAGTCCCCAGGTGCTGCCCCTGATTCTGCTGATGGATCACTCCTGGTTCCAGCGTTGAAGCCCAGATGAGCGGCACGGGAGGCAAGCGCTGTAACCCCTGTACTTTCTCTCCAGCCCCAAGAACCTTTCTTCAAGATGTGCCAGCCTGGTTCCAAAGCTGAAATTGAATGTGAGTCCTGCTCCCCAGGTCCCTGGAGGGTCGCAGCCTGTCACAACCGTTCTTACCAGACACAGAGGTTCTGTGAAGGGGCGGGGGAGACGGACAGTCGTCTGTCACTCCAGTTCGATGGAGTTTTAGGAAATGCAGCCTCGGGAGCAGAGGTGACAGGTTGGGAAGATGGAAAAGACCCTCTCAGAAGGGCCGAGGAGGCTCTGCAGCGCAGGGCTTGAAGCAGTTGAGGTTTTCCTGTTAGATTGTGTCCACACAGACCTGGGCCCCCCCAGGAAGAGAAGTTCCCCACAAAAGCTTCATAATCCACGTCCCCAGAATGATCCCCGGAGGGGCCGGTTCTCCAGCCATCTCCATTCATTCGTTCACTCACTCATTCATTCATTCCGTAACCGTGAGTGACATCTCTCTGCTCAGGGCACATTCTGGGCCAGGCGCTCCTGACGAATCTGACCCTCTGCTGGGCGGAGCTGGGCATCCGGGAGGATGAAGAAAACCGAGGGAAGGAGATGCCATGACGAAGGCTGGGCTCAGGGTGAGGCTGGAGGGTGGCCAGAAGGGCAGGAAGGGCAGCCGAGGGCAGGGGTTTGCTGAGCCGCCCAGCTGGGCTCAGGCGGCTGGACAGGAGAGAGGCAGTAGGAAGAGATTAAATGAGGGGACCCGGGACTCGGGAACCAACCAAGAGATTTGATGTCTTGGCAGCACTGAGGGAAGGGGAGTGGGTGGCCGGAAGCGCGGCAGGACGGAACTGGCCGAATCTGTTCTGCCCTACGGCCGAACTGCTCCACGGGGCCAAGGGCATGGACTCTTGGAGACTGTGGGAAAGGGGCTGGGGCCAGGGTTTGGGGGGATTCAGGAGAAGAGAGGGCAGAGGTGGAGGTGATGTTTAAAGGGGTATTTTTAATTTATTTTTATTAGAGCCATAATTTACAAAGTTCCTGATAGGCATGTTTTGTTTATTTATTTTTATTTAGCTATATTTTTTGACTTTTTGGTCACACTCAGCAATACTTGGAGGTTACTCCTGGCTGTGCACTCAGGAATTACTCCTGGTGGTGCTTGGGGGATCATATGGGATGCGGGGGATCGAACCCGGGTCAGCCGCATGCAAGGCAAATGCTCTACCTGCTGTGCTATCGCTCCGGCCCCTGCAGGTCTTCTTTGAAGGTGCCCATGGAACAGGCTAGATCTGACCTGGACATTTCCTGTTAGCTCAGACAGGAGGGGTGAGCCTGCGGATGTGTGACCCCCACCCCATCCCACCACTAGGACCTTGATCCTGATCAGTGAAACAGGGGCTCCCTTGGGAACCAGAGCAATAGTAGAGCATGTGCCTTGCATATGGCCAGCCCAGGTCCAATCGCTGGTACCCCATATGGTCCACATCTGGTTCTGAGTCCACAGGTATGATCCCTGTGCTCAGAACCAGGAGCCAGACCTGAGCACTGCTGGGTGTTACCCCCCCAAAAAAAATTAAAGGAAAGAAGGGAGGGAGAGAAAGGGGGAGAGAGGTGAGAGGGAAGGAGAGAAGGAAGGAAGGAAGGAAGGAAGGAAGGAAGGAAGGAAGGAAGGAAGGGAGGGAGGGAGGGAGGGAGGGAGGAGGGAGGGAGGGAGGGAGGAGGACACCCTCTACTACCGGGACACCCTCTATAGCCGGGACACCCTCTATAGCTGGGACTCCCTCTACAGCCAGGACACCCTCTACAGCTGGGACACCCTCTATAGCCGGGACACCCTCTACAGCCGGGACACCCTCTACAGCCAAGACACCCTCTACAGTAGGGACACCCTCTACAATGGGATACCCTCTACAGCTGGGACACTCTTCACAGCTGGGACACTCTACAGCCGGGACACCCTCTATAGCCAGGACACCCTCTGCAGCCGGGACACCCTCTACAGCTGGGGCACCCTCTACAGCCGGGACACCCTCAACAATGGGATACCCTCTACAGCTGGGATACTCTCCACAGCTGGGACACTCTACAGCCGGGATACCCTCTATAGCCGGGACACCCTCTACAGCCGGGACACCCTCTACAGCCGGGACACCCTCTACAGCCAAGACACCCTCTACAGTAGGGACACCCTCTACAATGGGATACCCTCTACAGCTGGGACACTCTCCACAGCGGGACACCCTCTATAGCCAGGACACCCTCTACAGCCGGGACACTCTCCACAGCTGGGACACCCTCTACTGCCAGGACAACCTCTATACCGGGACACCCTCTACAACAGGATACCCTCTACAGCTGGGACACTCTCCACAGCTGGGACACCTTCTCACTCTTCACAGCCGGGACACTCTCCACATCCGGGTCACCCTCCGCAGCTAGGACACCCTCTGAAGCTGGGACACCCTCTCAGGCCCAGACATAACCTTTGGGAGCCTGCTGAGGGTGGGATTATGGGGCCACTGCACCGAGACTGGACTTCTCACTATCTCTAAACCCCAGCTTTCTCGCTCCTCTTCAGAAGATGAACCTCACTTTCTTCCCTTTGTTCCAGACCCAGACAAAATTAATCCAGGTGGGCCAGAGTGACAGCACAGCCGGGAGGGCATTTGCCTTGCATGCGGCTGACCCAGGCTCAATCCCAGGTACCCCAAGTACCACCAGGGGTGACACCTGAGTGCAGAGCTAGGAGTAAAAGCCCGGAGCACCACCAGGAATGATCCCTGAGTGCAGAGCCAGGAATCGGCCCCGAGCCCTGCTGGTGGGACACACACACACACACACACACACACACACACACACACACACACACACACACACACACACACACACACACACACCAAGTCCCACCACAAAAGCTCCTGGGAGGTTCCCCAATGTCAACCGTCCCAAAATGCTCCAGGCTGCTCCACTTTACAGACGAGGAGGCTGAATCTCGGAGAGGTTGAGCCTTCCCACCTGCCAGAGCTCGCCAGCGGGCACCAGTGGCTGACCCATTCACTCTGCAGCCCTCCTCCCGCACAGGGGCAGTGGGCTTCTTAGGGTCCAGCCCCATCTTCCCCCCTCCACCCCTGCCTCCTTACCCTGCTCCCCTTTCCCTCTCCTGTACCAAACCTGTATACGGATGAAAAATGCCCATGCCTGGGCCAGGGAGATGGTTCAAAGGGCTGCAGTTAGGACCTTGCATGTGGGAGTCCCAGGCTCCATTCACTGTGGGGTGCCTCAGGGAGCACCATTTCAGATAGCTAACCCCAACCATTGAGTGTGCCCAAAGAGCAAAACTTGCTGGAAGTTACACCCTTGTGGCTCTTCCATGTGTTTCCTCTCTCCTCTCCCTTTCTCTCCTCTCTCTCCTCTCCCTCTCCTCTCTTCCTCTTTCTTGCTCTCCCTCTCTCCTCTCTCTTCTCTCTCTCTCTCCCTCTCTCTCCTCCCTCTCCTCTCTCTTTCTCACTCTCCCTCTCTCCTCTCTCTTTTCTCTCCTCTCCTCTTTCCTCCCTCTCCTTTCTCTCCCTCTCTCCCTCTCTCTCTCCTCTCTCTCTCCCCTCTCTCTCTCGTCATCTCTGTGTTCCTGCATTCATTATTCATGCAGTCAACAAATACGTAATGAACAGCCATGTTCCAGGTACGGAGCTGGATGTGGGGACTCCATGGCAAACAAAACAAACAGTCTGTGCCCTCGTGGAACCAATATTTTATTACAAAAAGGCAGGCGTGATGCACCTATACATATAAACAGGATCGTTCCAGGTACCAGCGAAGGCTCTGCTGAAATGAGACGTGGGCCAGCAACGGTGTGTCGGGCAGCTGCACTCATCTGGAAGGCTAAATCCCAAGGCCCTGAAGTGCAGGAGGCGCCTAGATAAAGTGGTCCGGAAAGGCTTGAGGTGCTGATATTTCAGTGAGGCCTAAGTGATAAAAGAACCAACCACTCATGTAAGGATCTGGGAGCAAGAAGGCAAGTGGGGTGCAAAGATCTAGAGGGGAGAAAACCCCAGGAGACCCGGCAGGGGTGGGGGAGAAGGGCAGGGACAGGAGATGCTGGGGTGCAGGCGCCCAGCCCCACGGGGGTCCCGAGAGGAGGGCGGATTTATTCCACGTGCTCGGGGAGTCAGCAGAGGGTTAAAAGTGAGAGAATGACACCATCTGATTTATGGTGCGAAAATATACTTTAGTTATCGCGCACAGAGAGGATTGCCGGGGAGGGCAGGGGGAGTAGGGCAGGGCCGCGTGGAGCTCAGGGCTATAAAACAGCAGCGCTGATGATGGTGGCTTCAGCAAGGGAGACGAGAGGAGGAGATGAGGAGGAGATGAGTTGGAAAATATTTCCAGGCAGAGCTCTCGAAACTTGCCGATGGGTGGGCCCTGGGCAGCAGAGAGAGAACAGGGTGAGCTGGGGGTGGGGAAATGGGAGGAAGAATGACAGCGGGTGTGGGTGGGGGAGACTGCTCGGGACCGACCCCTCCCAGGAAACTGGAGCCCACCGGGGGAACACCCACATCTGTGCACAGGAGCCACTTCCGGCCTCTGCTCTTGTGGTTCTCACATGGGGATTTAGCTTCCAGATACAGACCCACAGGACCTGGGCTCCAGCGTCAAGGGGGATTAACATTGCTGCTCTGAACCCAGGGAAACTCTTAGCACGGAGCTGTTCGAACCCCGAACGGTCCCTGTGGCCGCAAGTGACTTCACAAATGTCCCTGAGCTTCAATGGCCTCATCTGCAACATGGTGCCACGTGAAGCCCAGGGCTAGAATCGTTCCCAAGTCGTGGCTCCTGCTGCCACCGCTTCCCCTCTCTCCAACCACGGTCCACGGTCCCTCTCCTGTCACCTTGCCTTCTGAGAGGTTCACACAATCTAAGAAGTTGACCCCCCCTTGGCCAAAATCTGTTGTTACCAACCACTTTCCACTAGGCCTTCATGGGAAAATTCCTTCCCAGACACCGGGGTGAGGAGCTGGGGTGAATCTGTTAGACTGCCTTCACAGGACCCTCTCCACGTCCACGGTCATGCTAACCGCCAGGACTGACTGACTGGCAGCCCTGATTGGGGAGTTGTGTTTTGTGTTTTTGTTTGGAGGGTCACACTGAGGGATTCTCAGGGATCACTCCTGGCTCTGCACTCAGGAATTACTCCTGGAGGAGGTCGGGCGACCATATGGGATGCTGGGGAATGAACCCAGGTCAGCCACGAGCAAGGCAAATGCCCTCCCTGCTGGACTACCACTCCGGCCCCTGGGCTGAGAAGTTGGGAGGACTGGGAAGACTAAAGGAAAAGGCAGGTCCTGGCCTCCAGGCTTGGGGCAGTAGAGCATCTCCGAGGACTCACCCTGGGGACCATGAGCAGATTCCTGCGCAGTAAAGTGGGTGCACCCCCAACCCCTCCCAAGGAAGAAGGCGGTTCCTTTCTCTTCCCTCCCCAAACCTCTCTGGACAGGTACCACATGCAAATTTGAGCACTGGTATCCTTTAGCAATGCCCCTTAGCACGCAGCTACATAACACAGGGCACGCTTAGAAAATGAAGCATCAAATTAACCCTCTTCTCCCCAACCTTTTGGAGAAGGCACGTCCTCCTGAATAATCCTGAACACTGTCCTCCCATCAGAACTTCTCTCTGATTTAAAGGGTTAAGCCAAGCTCAGACCCACTACTTTGACCTTCACAGCGAAGTTCTCTCTTGACATATAAGCAGACGCCTTAGTCTGTTGGCCTTCCTATTCTATTCCCAATCCTCCTGGCTCTTATATATTTCTCTATCCAAGAAGTCAAGACACCAAGGGTGCAATATTCCCAACACTAAACTTTTCCAAGTCCTACACCTCTTCTTCAGAACAGATCAACGGACAGTCACTCTCTTGGCATCAGTTTCTGTTTATTTCCAGGCTTTTTAAGTGCACGTTTCTGCTTCACTGAGGGTAGAGATGGCGCCTGGCATCTTAAAATAAACCTTCCTGACATCATTGCTTTGGGAAGAAAGAAGACACCGTTTTTAATCAATCATTTTCTGCTTCGGCGTATACAGATATACCCACACACAGGACACGGGTTCTAAAGAAAGACAAAAGAAGGGAATGAATGCAAGACAGAGAAAAAATCCCCACGTCCAGGAGAGGCAGAAAGAGTGGTGAGGAGACAGGCCAGTCCCAGGAGCCCGTCCCCTCTGCCGCACCCGCACAGGCTTCAGCACCGCGGTCAGCGCCTGCCTTTGTCTGCTCCCCAACTGGCGCCGCGCAAAGCCAGGCAACAACCCGCTGGTGCTCCTGCTCTCTGCCAACCCCGCTACAGGGGGTGCGGTGGTGAGGTGGCGGTGGGGAGAGAGAGAGAGAGAGAGAGAGAGAGAGAGAGAGAGAGAGAGGAGTACCGATGCCGCAGCTTTTCCTTTCCCCGCATCTTCCGAAGCCCCAATTCTACCCCAGTGTATCCCAGAAACCGACTTTAACTTCGTTTCCTACAGACCTCAGCTCCACCTGCATGGTCTTGGGGACGTGGCCAGGTGAGCGCAGGCTGGCTCTGGAATGTGTCCCCAGACCCCCACCACCCACCATCTGTCCCCAAACAACCCCAAGCTTTCAGGGAGGAAGGAAACCTGGGCAGGCACCCCCACCCTAAAGACACCCACACAGGCTGGGGACATGCAAGGGCGCCCGGCCCAGCTGAGCTTCACCAGACCCAGAGCATCCAGATCAGGAGCAGAAATGCCGAGGCTCAGAGAAAGCCGCACGCCGGGCTGGGCTGTGGCCCACCAAGGGCAGCTCCGAGTTCCAGCAGGTTCCCTCAGTAGCTTCTCCGAAACTGCTTAACCGGGACCCTTCCGTGGGATGCAAGCAGAAAAGGCGCCCCCCCCCCCCCCGCCCCTGCTCCACCTGGGACTGGGCTGCCCCTGGGGCAGGGAAGAGTTTTGGTACACGCTGTGTACAAACCCAGGGCCTCAAGCACACAACCCCCTCCAGCCCAGGGCTCCACGTCTGGCCTCTGCCAAGCACAGAGGGGAGGCGGCCAAGCTACAATGTATCCCTCGAGCTTCATTCCCCAAGTGGGAGTGTAGGGTGGAGGGAGAAGGCGGAGGTGGGGCAGGCAGTGAGTTTAAGATGAATCTCCCACCTCGGGGACGGACCCACCTAGCAGCCTGCAGATGGCCTGGAGGAAGGAGAAAGGCACACGCCGAAGCCGGGGTCCGACAATGGCACCGACCAGGCAGGAATCTTACAAACCAGAAGCCAAATTCCCCGCATGCAGCCAAGCGGCCGCCAGACCGGCCGGCATTCCCTGCTAACGCAACGCACAGCCCCCAGCCCCTCCCCCAAAAAAAATTCCGAGGGAATTTTGTTGCTGTTGAATCTGATATTTCCTCCCTCTCAAAGCCCCCATTGGGACCCCGTAAAAAACAGGATGGGGGAAAAGGTGTTGGGCAGGGCTGGGCAGGCCAAAGGGGTTTCGGAGAAAGAGCCAGAGGAGCAGAGGGGGCGGGCAGAGGGGTGAACGGAGGGGCTCGCCTTCCCTCGGCCCCTCCCGCCCTCACAGAGTCCTGAGCCGTGGGTGCCTGGAGTGGGGGCGTCCCTCCAGCCCAGCCCGCTCCACCCCAGCTCAGCTCGGCACGGAGGAGGTTCAGCCAGAAGGGCCGGGGGAAACCGTGGAGCTTCACTTTCCGATGCAGAGTTCCCTTTAACACCTTCTAAACAAAGGCTAATGAGGCCACTGCATTACTCTATCAACACACGATCATTAGCGCCGAGAAACACACACACACACACACATACAAACACACACGCGCACAAACACACACGCACACCACGGACAGCCGAAGTCAGGAATTCTGAAAGGAAACACATTAGGCTAACAAAAAGGAGGTGGAGGTTAGGCAGAGGCAGGGGAGAAGCTGGGAGAGGGTGAAGGAGGAGAGCAGAGCCAAGGCGGGGCGGGGGAGGCAAGATATCTCGGAGGTCAAGAAAACGGCCCCCTGAGGGGAAAGGAAGCAAGCCAGGGCGAGCCCTCATTTTCAGGTGAGGGGGACCTGGGAAGCCTCCCCTCATGGGGTTCCCATGCAGACATCTTAGAAATACCCCCCAGGCCAGCGGGAAAGAGGCTGGAGGCTCACATGCCCCAGTTGTGCGAGCCCCTCACCACTGACCCCACAGCTGGGGCGGAATGAGGGGGACGCCACCGGGTTCACTCTGGGATCTGACACCCCTGGACAGTCGGCAGAGCGGCTGCCACAGCACAAAATCAGAATCTTTCCTTCTCCGAACAAAAGCGTCCGTTTCCCTCCCAGTTGGGTGGGGAGCGGGTGGCCGGTGGCAGCTCCTTCTCTCCCCCCCCAGTTCCTCTGGCCCCCCGAGGCTTCACCCCCTTGCTCCAAACAACGGGGCCAGTCCAGTTCAGAGCTGGAAGGGCCCAAACCTAAGAGTAGAAGAGCCCACAGGAATGGCCGGTGGCTGACCGGCCGGGCCTCTAGGAGCTCAGTCCAGAAATGGGGGGACGGCAGGAAGGTGAGAGGGGAGAGGGGACACCGAGCACCGCCCAGCTGCTGCCCAGCCGCTCGGGGTCTCTGGGCTGGCTGGGGACGGGACAAGTTCCCGAGTCCCCTGGGGCATCTCGGAACCGGAACCCAGCAGGGTGTGCTGCTCCCCTCTCCTCCCCTTCCCTGCTGAGCTGCAGGAGCTGGACCTGGCCATTCTAGGGGGTTGCTGCCGGCATGCGGCCCCCAAGCCTGGCCCCTTGGAGAGCCCACCACAAGTTCCTGGAGTGGCCTTGGGTCCCCAAGCCACAGACTCGGGTAGAACCGCCCATCACCGTTCGCTGCCTGCAGGAGGCCCTAAAGTTCCGTCCGGCAGACCCGGAACTAGGTTCACTCCAGCCCAGGAACAGGGGGCGGGGGTCTGTGTAAGTTATTAAATGGATGGACAATGAGGGGGAAGGGATGGGAAAGGATGAAGGAAGGAAGGAGGGAAGGAGGAAGGAAAGAAATTGAGGAAGGAAGGAAGGGAGGGAAGGAGGGAGGGAAGGGAAAGAAGGAGGGAGGGGGAAGAAAGGAAGGAAGGAAGGAAGGAAGGAAGGAAGGAAGGAAGGAGGGAGGGAGGAGGGGAGGGAGGGAAGAAGGAGGGTGGGGGGAGGGAGGGGAGGAGGAAGGGAGGAGGGAAGGAGGGAGGATGGGGAGGGAGGGAGGAGGGTGGGGGAGGGAGGAGGGGTGGGGGAGGGAGGAAGGAGGGTGGAGGGAGGGAGGGGAGGAGGAAGGGAAGGAGGGAGGGAGGGAAGAAGGGAAGGAGGGAGGGAAGGGAAGGAGGGAGGGAGGGAGGGAGGGAGGGAGGGAGGGAGGGAGGGAGGGAGGAAGGAAGGAAGGAAGGAAGGAAGGAAGGAAGGAAGGAAGGAAGGAAGGAAGGAAGGAAGGAAGGAAGGAAGGAAGGAAGGAAGGAAGGAAGGAAGGAAGGAAGGAAGGAAGAAAGGAATTCGCTGTCTTTGATTAAACATTCCAGGCCAGGCCTGCCCAGTCAAAAAAACCCGTTAATTAAGCCGCGAGCACTTAAGCTGACCGGAAGGGCCCTGCAGAGCTTACTGCAGACCAAGGCAAAGCGACGGGTGGGGGCGGCCACTCCTCCCCGTGTGGCCGCGCACAAATCGGACACGGTCCCTACCAGAGCTCGGGACTGCCCCCAGCTGGCCACCCCCTGGGGCGATCCCTCGCCCCTATCCCGCCCCCATCCCTGCCACAACCTTTTTGTACCCCAGCGCCGACGCAGCGGCCGGAGCCTGCCCCGCGCACCCGGGCGTCCACCACTAGAGCCTCGGACACCCCCGCGTCTGGAGAGGGGACAGGGGCCAGCGCGGGGGTCGGCTCTCCGGGGGTCGCAGGGACGCCACCCCAGCTCCCTGGAGGGGAGGGGTCGGGGTCCGACGGCGGGCTGCGGCGCGGGCCGTGCGCGGCGGCTCGGCGGGACGCCGGGAGTGTGTGCGCGGCGCGGCCTATATTTACACCCCAAACAAAATAATTACACTTTTGTCGGAGGGAGAAAGCCAGTGATTAGGCGCGGGCTCTTTGCGGCAAAACAGTTTCTCAGTGGTGCACCAGTATAATTTTTCACGGCTGGCTGAAATCAAAGAGGGGAGGTAATGAATCCGGCGAGCAATTTAAATTTACAATTTGTAACGCGGCCGCCGCCGCCGCGCAGGCCCGGCCGAGAGCGCAGCTTTGGGGCGTTTGTTTAATGTTAAAGGCGCGCGGGGTCGAGGGTAGGGAGCGGTGGGGAGGGGGTGGAGGGTGTGTAGCGGCGGGGGAACAGGGAAGGACCGAAGTCCGGGGGAGGCCCCGGCGAAGCATCCCAAGCTCCAACGGGAGGGAGGCCAAGGGCGCATCTTCCAGGCTCTTTCCTAGAGCGCGTGCGTTCCCCCAAGAAATGCGGCGCTTCTCCGAGACGGGGTGTGCTCAGAGGGGCGAAGAGAAAGTCTTGCTAGGCTACCCCTCACCCCCGCGGAGTTTTGGAGGAGAAGAACAAAGTGACCAAGACTTTAGCTGCAAACTAGTGAGCGGCGCCGCTCCCCACGGCCGGGGGAAGGAGCCCTCCCCTTTCCGCGGCACCCTAAAGTCCGGGGGTCCAGACGGGCGTTCTTCGGCGCCGAGCTGAGCGCGCCTCCAGGCTCCTAGCTCCGGGCCGGTGCGAGCAGTCCCGGCCCCTTAATTAATTATCGAACTCAAGGGGGAATATGCGAAGCGCGTATCACTAACTCTACGGGCTTAAGTGATTGCAACCAGATTATGATCTTGTTTGTCTTTTGTCTGTTTTCCTTATCCCGCCGCCGTCTGTCGCGTTGTAATGTTGATACTCTTTACTCTAGGAGGAAGATTTTTATATAGCAAATGCCATAGACATCCTGCACAAGTGGCATTGCCTCGCAGTGCGTTAGCCTGTTAAGACACGAGCGTTTATTAGTTACATACAGGAGGGGACTTCGCTGCCCGCGCACCATCTGTTAGCGCTGTGAGGGCGGCCGGCTGGGCTCCTGTCGCTGCTTCTCTGGTCTCTAGTGCCTGGGAAGGAAGAGGGCTGCCAGGGGCCACCACGGCTGAACCTGGTCCTGTACTACCGCGACCTCAGCCTACAGCTGCTGGCCGGGACAGGGTCCGTTTTTCTTCTACTTCCCTGGCCAGAGTTCTCATGCTGGATCCGGGTCCAGCAAGGGCAGTTTGGCAGGTTCGGGGTGAAGATCAAATGTATGCCTAATGGCCAGTGGAAGGGTGGGAGTCCCCGGGGCTGGAAGGCATTGGTGAGGGGGTGGTGGAGAGAGTTCAGGGCAGTTAGCAGAAGAAAAGAAGAGAAGAGAAGGCTGTGGAATAGTTTTTCCAAATGTTGTGTGAGTCCGACACCCTGAAATCTCCATGCAGCTGAGATCTGTGAACCAGATTTGATGCCCTGAAAAAGCAGTGGGGAAAGGATCGAGAACCCAGGGGGCGAGAGAGAACCGAGAAGGGGAGCGGCCAGAGGAGAGAGAGGCTGGAGCTCAGAGTCCGGCACGGAAGGACACAGACACCCAGAGAGGGAAGGAGCGGGTGAAAATGTAGACAAAGACCCACACGGCCGCCGACTCCCGGCCTGAGTCCGGCTAGCCCCGCTCCTCCTCTGCTTCCTCTGGTCCCGCCCGCCCAGCCCTGAACTGCCCTTCGCTTGCTGGTCCAGCGACTGGTTATACGACGACGCAGGCAAGACCCGCTCAGCTCTCTGCCCAACAGATTTGGTGGTGACCCTGGCCAGCCAGAGCCCGGAACAGGCCCCTCCGACAGAAGCTGCCCCATTTGAGGGTCCTTTTAGGAGACCCAGAGACAGCGCCTGCTCGGTCCTATGACACTCCCCCACCACTCAGATCACCGAGCCTCAGAGACTTTTGGGGAGAGCGGCTATAGGTCTGGAGATGGGAGCCCCAGGGGAGTCCGTGGGCTGGTTCCTTGGTGTCTCCCCATGCCCAACCCAGGCACCCCCAGTCAACAAGCTGAGTGTTGATGCACACAATCATCTCCTCCTCCCCACCCAGCCACAAGCTGAGTGCTGCTACACACCCGAACATCTCCCCTCCCCCCATAAAAATAAATTCACTGAATCCCTACAAGAGTTATTTGAACAAAAAGTACGGGTGTCCTCAAACACAGACCCACGTTCAGAATGTCTGGGAACCGAATTCTAGGCTCACACACACACACGCACACACACAGCGGCCAACACAGCTGGCCTGCTCACACAACCCTGTTTCCCAAATCATGCTCTCCACCACACCAGCACACTGAGTGCATGCACGTCACCTCACACTGAGGCACGCGCAGATAGGCAGGTACCCCTGGCAGGGGCCAGCGAGCAAACACACACCTGCACAGATCAACGAAACCAAGAGCACTCGAGTGTGCTCACACACACACACACACACACTCATATACTGCGTGGATACACAGTACTCTGCGTGGATACACAGACACGCAATACACAAGCCAAAGTACACACAGAACTGCACTCAGGTTTGGTTACTGAGTAATGGATCACACACAGGCGCAGGCTGGGGATTCAAATAGCAAATAACAGGAACAAAGTCAGGACTTGGTCCCAGCACCCCCTCTGCCGCCAGGCACCCCCCATCTCCCCGTTCCCTCGGTCTCCCTAACTTGGGGAACCCGGTGCCTGGCAGTCCTTGGAAAATGGGGCCAGGCCGTCCTCTTTCTTCTTCCTCTGTCCGAGGTCGCTCTCCAGCGAGCAACTCACACCCTGGTCTCCAGAACAGACAGAACTAGCGCTCTCAGCCACGCCAGCCAGCCTACAGGTGCCAATAGCACCAGGCAAGCTCTGGCATTGCCCTGCTTGGGTGAACCCGCTTACTGCAGCCACCCGGTGCCCGTCCGGAGATCTGGAGCCCCCCACCCCATCTTCCCCAGTTCTGTGCGGGGGGGCTTGGGACACCTGGTGGGAACCAGGTGATGACTCAACTCCATACACCCCGACCAGGCCAGGCCCGGGAGGAAAGGTACAGCACCCCACCCCATTTTACTCTCTGCGCTCTTTCCCTCTTTCCATGAGAAAGGCCCAGCCGGACCCTGCTCCGAGAATGACAAAAGAACCGAGGCCTGGCTCTGAGAGCCCCGCGGACGCTCGTTGGGGGCCGCTGGAGTCTCAGCAGCTCTGGCCCGGCCAGGAACTGGAGGCTTAGCGCGCGCCGGACCTCAGCAACTTGTGCAGGGGACCTCGAAGAGGGCCTGGGACACCACCCCCCCCCCCCTCGCCCCGGCTAGGCCTTGAAACCCTGACCCCAACTCTTGGTTAGAAGAGCTCGCGCAAGAGAAACGCGGGGTTCGGGTCGCGGCCCCAGCCCCGACAGCCCCGCACTGGTAAGTAAATACTTACTTAGCCTCGGAACCAGGTACAAGCTAATACTCAACAATACTGATGCCTTGTTTTTTTTTGCTCTGTGCGGACGGCAACGCTGTAGCCAATTTAGATATGCTATAAATTTAAGGGGTTGCCATGGCCACGGCGCGCCCATTGGCCGCCGGGCCCCTACGTGCCGCACCACGTCACCAAATCTGAATAAGGATGCGCGAATTGGGCGGCGGCCAGACAAAGATGAGGATCGGGACCGCTTGAAAGTGGGGGGAAAGTGCCGGCGTCTCCGCCGCCGCCGCCGGGGACAGCCACTCCGCAGCGCCGAGCCCAGCCGCCACCCAAGACATCTGGGGAGCCGGAAACCGGCGCCGGGGCGCGCGAGCCGGGGCATGAGGCTGTGAGCGCCGCCGCTCCCCGCCCTCCCCGGGCATCCCCGAGCCAGGCCAGCGATCACCCCAGGACTTGACGGAGGAGTCTTGGCCCGGCCCGCACTCGCGCGGCGGCGGCCGAGACAAGAGGCGCGCGCGTGCGCGCGCAAAGGCGGGCCGAGGGGCCCCGAGGGCCGCGGGGGGGGGGGGGGTGCGCCCAAAAGGCAGGACCAGGCGGCCCGAGCCGCCGGGGCGCGGGGCTATGATGGTGCACTGTGCCGGCTGCGAGCGGCCCATCCTCGACCGCTTCCTGCTGAACGTGCTGGACCGCGCGTGGCACATCAAATGCGTGCAGTGCTGTGAGTGCAAGACCAACCTTTCCGAGAAGTGCTTCTCGCGCGAGGGCAAGCTCTACTGCAAAAATGACTTCTTCAGGTAAGAGACCGCACGGCCCCGCGGCTCCGCCCGGGGCCAGGGCGGACAGACCCAGCTCTACAGCTTCCCGAGGACGCCGGCTTCACCGGCAGTCAGCGCAGCGCAGGGCGCAACCCGCTCCCCTACAGACCCGGGCCAGGCAGAAGAAGAAGGTCGGAGGAAGAAGGTCGCAGCTACCTGGCTTGAGCGCTCCCAGGCCCGCGGCGAGTCGGGCGGGGGTTGGGGGGAGCAGGGAGGCAGAAACTGAGAAACTTGCTTCTCACCCGGCCCCCCAGGCGCGTCTAACCTCCGACCTGGTTCTCAGGAAAGATTTTGGCTAAAGTTGCAGAGGTTTCTGACCCGGGCGGGGAGGACCGGCCTCAAAGCTGCCTGGAGGTAGCTGGAAAAGTCCTGGTTCCGCAGGGGCTCGGCCATGGGGGGGCGCGGTGGGGAGGCGGCCCAGCCTCTCCTCCTGTCTTCTCAACTCCTTAAACATTTGTTTTCCCCGCGTGGGAAAGTAGAAATGAACTCCAGGTCAGGGCCAGCCCCTGCCTGCCAGCCTGCGGGAGTCTGGGCTCCTCACTTTTCTCTCCGCAGCATTCAGGTGGGAAGGGCCGGGACCCCGGTCCCACTAGCACCCAGCTGCAGAAGCCCCAGGGAAGCCTGAGCGGCAGCTGGGCCACTAGCCCAGAGCTGCCTTTGTGAGTGTGAATTCCGGCCCAGAGGGGGTGGCGTGATTCGCCCCAGGAGGAAGGTTGCTGCGGGGAGGATGGGGGGGGGGGCGGCACTAGGAATTTGAATAGGAGAAAATGTCAGCCTCGTCTCTACACGTGTAAATCCCCGGCCCTGAGGCCTGAGGCCCCTAATGCGGCGGCTTGCAAAGCGCCTAATGATTTTTGATAAGGTGCATATGGCCAATTACGCTGCCGGATAAGGGCAAAAGTGACTTATGGCTTCTAATGCCCTCACTACATCAACGTCACCCAAATTCACCCTGTTCAGAGATGTGGGTGTGAGTGGACGCGGCCCCCAGCATTCGCTGCTCCCCCACGTCTCCCACTCCATGCCTCACCCCTTCACCCTCCTTTTCCCGACCCCTGCCCCCACCCCATGCACTCAAAGAAGAAAGAGGGAAACGTGGGGAGCACTGAGCGTCGTCCCCCTGTTCAGGTCAGGCCGAGCTGAGAAGAGTCTCAATTCAGCATGTTCTTCAAGGGCTCCGGGTGGCACCGATCGCTCTGGGCAGCCCCACTGGGTCCAGTGTGGGGTGAGAGAAGAGCTGGGACTGTCCCTGTTGCTTGGGTCTGAACTCAGCAAAAGAAAGGGCTCAGGTCCCACACGGGTGAGGGACGCCTCCGCCCCGTCCAACGGGCCTATCGGTGCTCTCTCCCCTCCCCAAGATAGAGCTGCAAAGGACCCAGGGGCCAGAGCCAAGTGGCCCAGACCCAACCGCCCAGTTCAAAACCCGTCACAGTCCCGAGAGCACCCAGCAGGGATGTGGGGCGCGGCGCCATCTGGGGTGCTCCAGACCCTTAGCAGAGCCTGCGGCGGCTGTGAGAGCCCAGATTAGGCCTGTGGAGGACCAGGGGGCCCAGCGCTGGACACTTGCCCGTGGCCAGACAGAGCAGGACTTCGGGTCTCCTTCAACAGAGGCGGGGGGAGGGCAGGGGCCCCGTGACACCGCATGCCTGTCCCATCCACAGGCGCTTTGGCACCAAGTGCGCCGGCTGCGCGCAGGGCATCTCTCCAAGTGACCTGGTCCGCAAGGCCCGGAGCAAAGTCTTCCACCTGAACTGCTTCACCTGCATGGTGTGTAGCAAGCAGCTGTCCACGGGCGAGGAGCTGTACGTCATCGACGAGAACAAATTCGTTTGCAAGGACGACTACCTGAGCTCCAGCCTCAAGGAAGGCAGCCTCAACTCAGGTGGGCGCTGGGGCCAGCCCTCTGGAGAGGGCACTGTGTCCCCCATTCTTCCTTCCATTTGGGGCCCTGCTCCACCTTCACCCCCCTCCTCCGCTCCCTCCTTTGGAGCTTCTAGTTGGTCCGGAGCGGTGCCTAGGGGGCCCCTGGTTGGACGGGTGTCCTGCTGGGCTGCAGGACACCTGTCCCTCTCTCCGGTCCTGGCCCCACCAGGGTGCCCCCTCCCCAACCAGGGCAAAGGCTGGAACGTGCAGAGGAGGCTTGAGAAAGGCCCTACCCTGCCTGAAAGGGACCGACGGTCCTCTTGCGGGAGGAAGGGAGGGAGGGGGGGAGCCCACGACGAGGCCGCGCTGGAGAGGTGACGCGCTGTCCCCTTCTCGCCCCGCCGCCCGCAGTGTCCTCCTGTACGGACCGCAGCTTGTCGCCGGACCTCCAGGACCAGCTGCAGGATGACCCCAAGGAGACCGACAACTCCACGTCGTCGGACAAGGAGACGGCCAACACGGAAAACGAGGAGCAGAACTCGGGCACCAAGCGGCGGGGACCCCGCACCACCATCAAAGCCAAGCAGCTGGAGACGCTGAAGGCTGCCTTCGCCGCCACACCCAAGCCCACGCGCCACATCCGCGAGCAGCTGGCGCAGGGAGACGGGTCTCAACATGCGCGTTATCCAGGTGCGGCTCGGCCTGCCCTCGCCCCGCCGCGCGCAACGTCCCTCCCCAACCGGGTCAGGGGCCGCCCAGCGGTTCAGCCTCCACACCCCAACCCGGCACGCCTGGCCTGGCTGCCCGTCCCCCAAGCTCTCCCTCGGAGATGCGATGTGGTGTCGGGGTCACCCCAGGACCCGGAGAGTTGTGCTCCTCGCTGGGGTACGCCCCCACCCCCCCCGCTCCGCCGTCCGCGCTGCGGGAGGCGCTGTCGTCGCCCTAGCCGAAGCGAGGCCGGACCGAAGCGCGGCCGGAGCCGGCTGGGCAGCGAAAGACCTGGGGAGAGGCTGGCGGCGGGCGGGAGCTTTATAAAGCCGTCAGCCGCGGGCGGGCCCCGGCGCAGGAAGACCCAGTCTTTATTTGTCGCCCCACGGGGCCTGGAAATCCTTCACCCTTGGCTGGTTCGCCGCCCGCCCGGGCCCCTCTCCACCTCATCGGGCTTAATCCGGCCGGGCCCCGCCTCCGGCCAAGTGTCGCTGCGCGCTAGGACCCAGCGGGGTGACCCGGGCAGGGGAGGGAGCGGCCCCCCACCTCCAGCTTACGGCCCCCTCCTCTGCCCCAGGTGTGGTTCCAGAACCGACGGTCCAAAGAGCGCCGCATGAAGCAGCTGAGCGCGCTGGGCGCGCGGAGACACGCCTTCTTCCGGAGTCCCAGGCGCATGCGTCCGCTGGGCGGCCGCTTGGACGAGTCGGAGATGTTGGGGTCCACTCCGTACACCTACTACGGAGGTAAGAGGCCGCTCGGGAATCCCGCGCTCTCCGCCTCCTTCCGGCTCCCGCACGGTAGCGGCGCGCTCCGGCCGACACCTCCCGGACTCCGAGTCCCAGTGCGTCGCTGGTCCTAAGCCTCGACGCTCTCTCGCTTCCACGGGACAAGCCGTACCCGCATCTCAGAGGCACCGTACTGCGCACGGCCCGTGCACGTCTCCCCATACGCTCGTCGATCCACGCACCCATTCAGGCCTTTAAACCCCCAACCGGCCCCTGGTGTCCTTGGCTCTAGGGAATTCGGGGCTCCACCAAGAAGGCCCCAAATACGGGGCTTCCAGGTCAGCCGCCCCAGTTCTCCAGGTGCGGGCGGGCGTGCAAGATGCGCGGGGACCGCGACAGCCCCGGGGCGGGAGAACCGGCCCAGGTCTCAGGGGTCTGGGGAGCTGGAGTCAGCTCCAGGAGGCTCCCCTGAGTCTTTAAAGCTATCTGGGGGTGCAGACTCGTAAACATCACTCTTGGGGCCCCCACACCTCTTGGCACCTCCTTCCTTTCTCTCCACCATCCCTTTATCCTTTACACCCTCTCTAGATTCGTCCCACTTCCAGCCGGAGACTCTCTCCCTCTTTCTCCTCTCTCTCTCCTCTCTCTCTCATCTCTCTCCCTCTCTCTCCTCTCTCTCCCCTCCGAATGTGGGGGTGCCCAGAGCTGTCCCGCAGGTGGAAAGCAAGAGCTGGGTCCGCGGGGGGCGCGCGACAGGGCAGGCGCGGGGCTATGCGGCTTCACGGCGGGTCCTGGCCATTGGGTACAGCCTGCGGCGCAGCTTTAGGTGGGGAAGTAACTATGGTTTGGGGGGGGAGAGGCTCTGATTTCCTGGACATATCAGAGCCTAGACGTGCCCTGGCTTCTCCCCCACTCCAGACTCGCTCCGCTGGTCTTTTACCTCTGGGCGCACAAATTCCCAAAATCCGCGCTGGGGCCCGGCGGAGAGGGTGCCCAGAATTTCCCAACTAGCGTCATTCACCAGGTTCCCCTGGGGAGAAACCGGCGTCGCACCCCCCCTCCCCGCCGCCCCTACATCCCGCACCGCCCTGCCCGCGGGTCAGTTGGATGGGGCGGGAGTCTGACACTCCGGCCCCTCTCCTCAAAACAGGGGAGGTGAGGCCGCCCCCGCCAGCCCCAACGACAGCCCCGCCTAATCCGCGCTAGGGGATCCCGCGGCGCGGCCGGGCGGCGGGCGGGAACGGGGCCGGGCGGCGGGCCGGCGGCTCCCCGCGGAGCGCGGACAAAGCCCCAGCTGCGGTCTTTGTGCCTTTTCACTCCGCGTTTGTTCCAATTACCTCCGGCCTGGCCGCCATATGGGAGGAGGCGGCTCGCTGCGCGCGGGGACGGCCCTCGCGGGCTTGCCGGCTCGTCGCCGACTGCCACCGTCCCCATTCTCTTCCTTAGGGGTCCCCAAATCCGTCACTTGCAGCCCTGCCCTTCTCTTGCCGAAAGAATGGAGTGAGCGATTTCTTAAAAGTAATCCGGAGTCGTTTCAGCCGCTGGCTAGACCGTGTCTGAGCGCTGCTCTCCTGAACTGATTTCGGGAATCTGGGGAAAAACGGGGGGTAGGGAAGGCAAGAGAGGGCGGCAGGGGATGTTCCGGAACTCGTGACAGAGAACCCCAAAACCTAGCCTGGCCGTGGATTTGCAGAGTAGACCAGGGTTTCCAGAGCTCGATTTTTTCCCTCGGTTTTTCCCACCGTATAAAGCGGGTTACTGCCATTTGTTCAGGCTGTAAGGTGGGCCTGGCCTGAAGCCCCACACCCCAAACGGTCATGGACTTGGGGCTGGAGATAGGGACTGTGAGAGATCAGAGGTGGGTGGGCGCGGAGGGAAACTATTCATGGGCCTGCAGTTCCGCGCGCCTGAGTTGACCAACTAAACCGGCGTTTTACAGGAGACCGGAGCAGAGCTATGGAAGGGTAGATTCTCAGACGGGTCGGAAGCCTCCACAATGCTTCAGCCTTGACGCCCCAGCAGATACGATTGGGGTTAGAAGGGTCAGTTTCTAACCCAGGCCCCCAGAACTCTGTCTATGATCGGGGTGACTGGGGCGGGGTTTTCCGGCCTGGCCTGCGGGGCTCAGCTCTCCCCATTCCAGACCTGGAAGACTGATGTCACAGACATTGGCGGAAAGGGAGGCAAAACTGACCGACTGACGGCTCCCGTTGACCGGGAAGACGCCCGTGTCCCCTCTGTCTCTATGCTCCAAGTCCCCAATGCCAATGGCCCCTGCGCGTCAACACCCGCGGAGCGCGTCCATCCCGCTCTTCCTCCTCTTCCGAAGCTGGGTTTTCTCTCCCCCCGGCCGGATTCTCTCTGCGCCCCCTCGACTCTCTCTGCCCTGCGCCGGCCTTCTTGGTTCCTTTGCTGTCTTGCGTCGCTCTGGCCCTTTGCGCAAGTGGCTCTGCGCGGCTCTCGCCAGCTCGGGACGGGTCTTGCTGCATCCGTCTGCGTCCTCCGCCGGGCGCGTCTCTGATTTCAGGTCCCGAGTCTCTGCGTTGCCGCCGGCCTCCCCAGGCCTCCGCGGGCTGCGCGCGCGTCTCCCCACGCGCCTGCACCTCCCCGGGGGTCCCCGTCCTGCCCGCGCGCCTCTCACCGCGTCTCCCCGTCCCCTCCGCAGATTACCAAGGTGACTATTACGCGCCCGGAGGCAACTACGACTTCTTCGCGCACGGGCCGCCGTCGCAGGCGCAGTCCCCGGCCGACTCGAGCTTCCTGGCGGCGTCGGGAGCCGCCTCGACGCCGCTGGGCGCGCTGGAGCCGCCGCTGGCCGGGCCTCACGCCGCCGACAACCCCCGCTTCACCGACATGATCTCGCACCCGGACACGCCCAGCCCCGAGCCGGGCCTGCCCGGGCGCTGCACCCCATGCCCGGAGAGGTGTTCAGCGGCGGCCCCAGCCCCCCTTCCCCTGACCGGTACGGGCGGCTACAGCGGACCCCTGGCACACCCCAACCCCGAGCTCAACGAGGCCGCCGTGTGGTAAAGGCCTCGCGACCCGGACGCCGCCTCCAGAAACCAAAACGCCCCGACGCGGGCCCGGCCTGGAGGAGGAAAGAGGGTGGGGGGGGGGGGGTCCGCTCTCTGCGACCTGCGCTCTGCACCCCCGGGGGCGCGCGGCGCTGGGGCCTTCCCAACCCGGCCCCTGCCGGGGCCAGCGCGCTCCGGCGGCGGGGACTCGACAGCAATGTCTTGGGACCAAAGTCAATACTCCGGACATTTCCAGCACACTCTAGACGCGCCCCGACCCCCCCACCCCACCCACCACCACCCCGTCTTTGGACCAAGAGCGGGTTGAGGCAAGGGGCGAAGACGATTTTGATTTTTTTTCTCTCCTCCCCTCTCTGCCATCGAGGGGCATTTTGTCAGCGTAGTTCTCACCCTGCTTTCCTCCCGCTCATCTTTAAAAGATGATAAGGAAAAAGAAAGAGATTGCAGGGGTGGGGAGAGGTTGGGGAGAGCAGATAAGCGCGCGGAGCTCAGGGCCCGGCGCGGACCTGCACGTCGGCGCCCCCTGGCGGCCACGCGGCGCTCCAGCCCAGCTGTCCGGGGAGGCCTGGGACCCCCACCCGCCGGCCCCACTCTTTCTGACTTGAACGTTTATTTTGACCTGGGGGGGCTCGGGCGCACAGACCACCCTCCCTGTCCCCGCTGGAGGCGGGCTGTCAGGATGGACAGTATTACACTTTTTTGGAAGTTGACCGCCTCTAGTCTCCTTATTTTGTATAAAGAAGAAACAAATAAAGTATGTTTTTGTGTTTACTGTTTATTTATTGTACTCTAGTTATCTGGGGTTGGACATTTTTATATTTTTAAGAGGCGGGTGGGCAGACTGGGGGTGGGGAGGCAGAAAAGAGGTTTACCTAAAAAAATTAAAAAGCAAAAAGAAAAAATGAACTTTTTTTAAAAGAAAGATTAATAAAAAAAATCATTTTCCCTCATTGCTGTGTGGTTTTTTCCTTTTGTGTCCCTGCCTGCAGAGTCTGAGAATAAAAATGGGATTACTAAACCTGATTTTCTTAATCTGGGCTGCTGTTGTGATGAGCACAAAAAGTGACCAGCCTCAGAAACACCCTCTATGAGCCCCCATTTTTTTGGTAAAACCCCAAACCAGAAGCCTGCCTGGCACCCAGTAGGGCCTTTGGAGTATTTTATGAGTGTGAGAACATGTGATTTGTTTGGCCTCAGTAGGTCCAAGGAGCCTAATTCACTCCCAATTATAGTCCATGTAATTTGGGGAGAGGGATGTGGAGGGAGGAAGGAGGACACGGAGGCGGGAAGGAAGGAGGAGGGAAAGTGAGGGAAAGAAAGGAAAAGGAAAGGAAAAGGAAGGAAGGAAAGAAGGGAGGGGAGGGGAGTCAGACTGAGCAGCTGGCTTCCCACGCAGGAGCCCTGGTTTCAGCCCCCTGGGCACCGGACAGAGCGTCCCAGTGGGGAGGGCTTGTGCCTTGCACATGGCTGACCCGGGTCCATCCCGGCATCCCATATGGTCCTCCAAGCACCACCAGGAGTAATTTCTGAGAGCCAGAAGTAAACTCTGAGCATTGCTGGGTGTGATCCAAAAAAGCAAAACAAAACAAAAAAAGAAAAGAGGATGGAGAGTAGAAGAAAAAGAAAGAAAGAAAGAAAGAGAAAGGAGGGAGGGAGGGAGGGAGGGAAGGAAGGAAGAAACAAGAAAGAAAATGAGGGGGCCGGAATGATAGTCCAGCGGGGAGGGCGTTTGCCTTGCACGCAGCCTACCCGGGTTCAATCCCCAGCATCCCATATAGTCCCCTGAGCTCCACCATGAGTAATTCCTGAGTGCAGAGCCAGGAGTAACCCCTGAGCATTGCCAGGTGTGACCCCCCAAAATAAAGAAAAGAAAAGAAAATGAAAGAAAAGAGACGGAGGAAGATCTTTCATGTAGACAAACCTGGTTTAATTCCCAGCACCACACATGGTCCCTGGAGGCCCTCTAGGAGTCAGCCCTGAGCACAGAGCCAGGAGTGAACCCTGAGCACAGAGCCAGGAGTCAGCCCTGAGCACAGAGCCAGGAGTCAGCCCTGAGCAGAGCCAGGAGTCAGCCCTGAGCAGAGCCAGGAGTCAGCCCTGAGCACAGAGCCAGGAGTGAGCCCTGAGCACAGAGCCAGGAGTGAGCCCTGAGCACAGAGCCAGGAGTGATCCCTGAGCACAGAGCCAGGAGTGAGCCCTGAGCACAGAGCCAGGAGTGATCCCTGAGCACAGAGCCAGGAGTGAGCAATGAACAGAGCCAGGAGTCAGCCCTGAGCACAGAGCCAAGAGTGAACCCTGAGCACAGAGCCAGGAGTCAGCCCTGAGCAGAGCCAGGAGTGAGCCCTGAGCACAGAGCCAGGAGTGAGCCCTGAGCACAGAGCCAGGAGTGAGCCCTGAGCACAGAGCCAGGAGTCAGCCCCCTGAGCACAGAGCCAGGAGTCAGCCCTGAGCACAGAGCCAGGAGTCAGCCCTGAGCACAGAGCCAGGAGTCAGCCCTGAGCACAGAGCCAGGAGTCAGCCCTGAGCACAGAGCCAGGAGTGAGCCCTGAGCACAGAGCCAGGAGTCAGCCCTGAGCACAGAGCCAGGAGTCAGCCCTGAGCACAGAGCCAGGAGTCAGCCCTGAGCACAGAGCCAGGAGTGAGCCCTGAGCACAGAGCCAGGAGTCAGCCCTGAGCACAGAGCCAGGAGTGATCCCTGAGCACAGAGCCAGGAGTGAGCCCTGAGCACAGAGCCAGGAGTGATCCCTGAGCACAGAGCCAGGAGTGAGCAATGAGCAGAGCCAGGAGTCAGCCCTGAGCACAGAGCCAAGAGTGAACCCTGAGCACAGAGCCAGGAGTGAGCCCTGAGCAGAGCCAGGAGTGAGCCCTGAGCACAGAGCCAGGAGTGAGCCCTGAGCACAGAGCCAGGAGTGAGCCCTGAGCACAGAGCCAGGAGTCAGCCCTGAGCACAGAGCCAAGAGTCAGCCCTGAGCACAGAGCCAGGAGTCAGCCCTGAGCACAGAGCCAGGAGTCAGCCCTGGAGCACAGAGCCAGGAGTCAGCCCTGAGCACAGAGCCAGGAGTCAGCCCTGAGCACAGAGCCAGGAGTCAGCCCTGAGCACAGAGCCAGGAGTCAGCCCTGAGCACAGAGCCAGGAGTCAGCCCTGAGCACAGAGCCAGGAGTCAGCCCTGAGCACAGAGCCAGGAGTGAGCCCTGAGCACAGAGCCAGGAGTGAGCCCTGAGCACAGAGCCAGGAGTCAGCCCTGAGCACAGAGCCAGGAGTCAGCCCTGAGCACAGAGCCAGGGAGTCAGCCCTGAGCACAGAGCCAGGAGTCAGCCCTGAGCACAGAGCCAGGAGTCAGCCCTGAGCACAGAGCCAGGAGTCAGCCCTGAGCACAGAGCCAGGGAGTGAGCCCTGAGCACAGAGCCAGGAGTCAGCCCTGAGCACAGAGCCGGGAGTCAGCCCTGAGCACAGAGCCGGGAGTCAGCCCTGAGCACAGAGCCGGGAGTCAGCCCTGAGCACAGAGCCAGGAGTCAGCCCTGAGCACAGAGCCAGGAGTCAGCCCTGAGCACAGAGCCAGGGAGTCAGCCCTGAGCACAGAGCCAGGAGTCAGCCCTGAGCACAGAGCCAGGAGTCAGCCCTGAGCACAGAGCCAGGAGTCAGCCCTGAGCACAGAGCCAGGAGTCAGCCCTGAGCACAGAGCCAGGAGTCAGCCCTGAGCACAGAGCGGGAGTCAGCCCTGAGCACAGAGCCGGGAGTCAGCCCTGAGCAGAGAGCTGGGCTGGGAGTGAGCCTGAGCACAGCAGGAGAGAGCACAGCCAGTTGTGGGCTCCCTGTCCCTGTCCTGCGCCCTCCAGCCCCTCACCCAAGCCCCTACCCACTCCCTGTCCTCCGGCCCCTAGGCGCAGCACATAAGGACAGACGGAAGGACAGCAGGGGGAGGCCGCCGGCCCTCAGCACTCACGGTCCCTCCAAGCAGAGGCAGAAGTCAGAGCTGCCTCTGACAAACATGGGGCCACGAGCCAAGTGCCCTCTCCTCTGTCTCTGCAAGTGACCCTGACCCCAAACAAGGGTCTGCAGGCACTGACCCTGCTGAGTCAGATGGGGGTCGGGTCAGGGTCCCCGGGGAGGGTGACAGTACACAGGGACTTCGGCTCTGGGAGACCCAGGACGGTCCCAACACAGGCCCCGCCCCCTCACCTGTCCAGTGACTATGGAGGGAGGAAGGAAAGAGGAAGGGAGAGGCAAGGAGGAGAGGAAGGGATAGAAGAGAGGTGAGGAGGGAGCGTGAAGAGGGGAGCAGAGGAGGAGAAGAGGAGGGATGGTAGGGATAAGAAGGGGAGGGAGGGGAGGAATGAGGAAAGGGGGTGAGGGAGAGGAGGGAGGAACAAGGAGGGAGGGAGGGGGCAGGTGAGGAGGGAGGGAGGGGGGACAGGTGAGGAGGGGAGGGAGGGGGCAGGTGAGGAGGGGAGGGAGGGGGCAGGTGGGGAGGGGAGGGGCAGGTGAGGAGGGGAGGGGAGGGGCGGGTGAAGAGGGGAGGGAGGGGCAGGTGAGGAGGGAGGGGCGGGTGAAGAGGGGGGGAGGGGTGAGGAGGGGAGGGAGGAGCCGTGAGGAGGGGAGGGAGGGGGTGAGGAGGGGAGGGAGGAGCCGTGAGGAGGCTCCTGCACCCCTGCAGCTGTGACCAGATTGTCAGGCCTGAGGTTCCGTCCATAGGAGCTGCCCTCCTGCTTGGGCTTGGTCCACCCAGGTAAAACAAAGCCAGTGGGAAAACGGGCATCTTGAGAATGGCCCTGAATGGCCACAGCCAAGGGCACAGGCCCCAGCGTCTCCCACCGCCCCAGCTTCTTCCTCGCCCGCCCTCTCTGCCTTTGCTCTCTATTTACTCTCGAGGAAGAGATTTCCAAAGAGAACAAAACCCGGGGAGGGAGGGGGCGCCAACCAGGCAGGGGAGCTGGGCTGCACCCTCCAGAGAGGCCGGAGGCTGTGGCCACAGTGCTCCCGGCCAGGGGCTCCACACCCCCCGGGCTGCAGACCGCCCCTCTGTGCTGACGGCTGATGTTTAAAATGCAGGACGGCTGTGGAGGGCTCCTGCTCCGAGCCTGGCCGCTCAGTCAAAGATATAAACAGCATAAATTACCTCTCCCGCTCGGATTACGAGGGGCCCATCTCCTGACCGGAATTCTAAGATCGGCCCCTCTGGTCGGGCTGCGCGTGGCTGATTTATGGCAGCGGAAGTGCTTCTCTGCATATTTCTCAGTCTCAGCCCCGACTCCCCGCGTTCACCCTTCCTGTGCCATTAGCCTTCTGAGCACCGGGCCACGGATCACAGCCAATGGCCACTGCTGCGATGACGGAGCCTCCCGGCCGTCCTGCACGTCAGGAAGCTCCATTGCCCACCCCCAGCACCTCCACAGGGCTCCCGAAAGGAAATCCTTCACATCAGTGGCGGGCCCCTGTGCATCAGGTGAGAGTGCGGGAAGTCTGAACTGTGATTGTTCCAGAATGTTCCAGACGGTTGGCAATGCCCCCTGTTGGGGAGAAAGGAGAGAAACTGAGGCTCTGAGGGTCAGAAGCAGCGCTGGGAACCAGAGTGGTGGGAGACCCCGCTCCATAGGAGAGCACGTGACAGCTTGCAGGAGCCCTGGGTTTGATGCCGACACCACACACACACACACACACACACACACACACACACACACACACTCCTGCTTCTGTGAGCACCTCCAGGCTCAAAGTGGGTCGCCCAGACCAGCACCGACCCAGCACTTTGGAAACGGGTGTGTGCCTGTGTCTGAAGCACTTGGCTTAGAATACAAGTGCAGGGGCCGGAGCAATAGCATAGTGGGGAGGGCATTTGCCTTGCATGCAGCTGACCCAGGTTCGATCCTTGGCATCCCATATGATCCCCAGAGCACCACCAGGAGTAATTCCTGAGTGTAGAGCCAGGGATAACCCCTGAGCATTTCTAGGGGTAGAAAGAAAGAAAGAAAGAAAGAAAGAAAGAAAGAAAGAAAGAAAGAAAGAAAGAAAGAAAGAAAGAAAGAAAGAAAGAAAGAAAGAAAGAAAGAAAGAAAGAAAGAAAGAAAGAAAGAAAGAAAGAAAGAAAGAAAGAAAGAAAGAAAGAAAGAAAGAAAGAAAGAAAGAAAGAAAGAAAGAAAGAAAGAAAGAAAAGAAAGAAAGAAAGAAAGAAAGAAAGAAAGAAAAGCGGGCCGGGCAATAGAGCAAGGAAGGAAGGAAGGAAGGAAGGAAGGAAGGAAGGAAGGAAGAAGGGAGGGAGGGAGGAGGGGCAGGACCCCCTTGTCACTGAGGCCCCTGTCCACTGCTCGTGCTCTCCACATGCCACGTGGGGACCCAGGTCCCTGCCGCTCACTCACCTCCTTCCTTGCTGGCAGCCCCTCAGCCACTATGTCTGTGAGACATGTCTCAGAGATGCCCAGGGCTGTGTGACCTACCACTGGCCACACAACCTCTCTGGGCTGGCCGTCGATAAAAGACACAGGAGCGGCCAGAGAGACATATGGCAGGGAAGGCACTTGCCTTGTCCACGGGCAGCTGGCCCTTGCTGCTCCCCTGGCACCACACAGGACCCCCGAGTCCTGCCAGGAATGATCGTGAGCACAAAGTCGGGAGTAAATCCCTGGTCCCCAACGACCCTCCCCAAGGACCCCGCAATGTCTAACTTCAATGGTTACTGTCAAGGGCTCCAGACAGGGTAGAGGGTCTGGGGACTGGCCTTACCCACAGGCCCTATTCAATCCCTGCACGGCACACTTTGGGTCTCTGCTGTGGAGCCAAACGTGTCTGAGCACAGCCTGAGGGACCCCTAAATTCCACTGAGTGTAGCCCCGAGGGAAGCATCCAGCACCAATCGGAAGCTGAGCACAGGCCGGCCTGGAGCAGCCCAGGAGGATGAACCCTCGACTGAGCAGGTAGAAATTCTTAAGGTGGTAAAGGCAGTGGCGCAGCAGCATGTGAAGATGCAGAAACAGAACAGGGGCGTGGCTGCGTGGACAGAACAGGGGCGTGGCTGCGTGGACAGAACAGGGGCGTGGCTGTGTGGACAGAACAGGGGCGTGGCTGCGTGGACAGAACAGGGGCGTGGCTGCGTGGACAGAACAGGGGCGTGGCTGTGTGGACAGAACAGGGGCGTGGCTGCGTGGACAGAACAGGGGCGTGGCTGCGTGGCAGCGTCTGAAGATGCAGAAACAGAACAGGGGCGTGGCTGCGTGGCCCTTGAGACCGTTTGGCATCACTCTGCTGCTGGCACTCAAAACCTGAGTGGAGGTTTGTTTTTAACTATCATTTATTATTCTGCTTTTTCAGGGGTCTCAGCCGGTGATGCTCAGGGGTTCCTCCTGGCTCTGCACTCAGGAATCCTCCTGATGGTGCTCAGGGCATCCTATGCGATACTGGAGATCAAACCCAGGTCAGCCGCACACAAGGCAAACACCCTCCCTGTTGGACTATCGCTCGGGCCCATATTTTTTCTTTTTTTTTTTTCTTTGGGGGTGTAACACCCGGCGATGCTCAGGGGGGTTACTCCTGGCTCTTTGCTCATGAATTACTCTTGGCGGTTCTCAGGGGAACCATATGGGATGCCGAGGATTGAACCCAGTTCAGCCGCATGCAAGGCAAACACTCTCTCTGTTGAACTATCGCTCAGGCCCATAATTTTTTTCATTTATTTTAATGTAGAAAAAATAACCACACCTGTTGATACAATTCTAGACATAAATTGATTGGATAACAACCTTCCAATATTAAAATCAATAGGAAAACCAATTGATCATTGCTCTGTCTGATCGCAGGTTGGTAAGCCCTCGTCTAAGAGTGTGTTGAGTTGGTGTTGTAGATCCAGACCCTTCCGAGGGCTCTCGCCTTTTCAGAAGAGGACTCCAAAGTTCAGAGATGAGGGCACCTGTCCAGGACCCCCTCACACTACCCACTGAACCCCCTCTCTGCCCCTGAACCATCCCCAAAGAGAAGACAGGGGCGCCCAAGCAAGCCTGCCTCAGTTTCCCCACCTGGAGCCCTCTCCCTGGCGCTGGGGTCACAGGAATTCAGACTCCCACACTCAGCGTTTCCTTAACGGGGCCCTTCCCGAGTCCCAGGTCTCTGGGCTGCTGCACGGTTAAAAGCAGAAACTTGGATATTTGTTCTTCAAACATTTATTTTATTCTTTAGGGTTTTTTGGAAGGGGAAGTCTTGGTGAAGGTAATCAGTTTTCGGACTTAAGATAAAAAATCACAGCAAAGGGCCGGCTTGACTCCTTATAATTAATGGGGCGGCTCGTAATAGGATTCTCCGCCTGTGGCGCTCCCGGGAAACACCTTTTACATAAGATATTGCCCACCCGGGGTGGCAGTGGGGTGATTTATGGGGTTCCTGGCTCCAGAAAGCGTCTCCTGGGGTTGCCCGGCCAGCAGGATTTATCGGGCAGTGCAGGAGGCGGGGACGAGCCTGCCGTGACATTTCGGGTGGAGTTTTAAAGGCACAACATGGAGGTGAGGAGTGAGGCTGACGCCGGAAGGGTCCACCAGGAGAGCCCAAGATGGCGCTTCTGTCGGAGGCCGCGCCGGCAGTGCTCAGGGCTGACTCCTGGCTTTGCACTCAGGGATCACTCCTGGCAGTGCTCAGGGGACCCTGTGGGTTGGCCACATGGGTCGAACCCGGGTTGGCCACATGCAAGGCAAACGCCCCCTCCACTGTCCTAGCGCTCGCCCTCCCACATATACACACACGCTTCCTCGAGCGTGCTAGGAAGCGCACAGGTGCTCACCGCTAAGGTGCAAAGGTCACCCTGCGCCTTGAGTCCCCATGGGAGGGTCCCTCTCTGCACCAGGTCTCCCCACAAGCTGGGGTCTCCCCAGGTAGGGGTTGCCGTGCCTCTGGCCCTTGCACCCAGCATTGCAGGCAGGGCACCTCTTGGATAAGCCCAAGACTCCTTCCAAGTGCTCTCATCACCCTGGCTTCTGGCCCAGGAGCAGACCAAAGGGGCTGAGCTGCTCCGGCTCGGCGTGGCCGTGGGCTCCCGTGGGAATCAGGAAGGTTTCAGCTGCTGGATCCAGAAGGAGCAGAGGGGGGCCCACCCAGGAAGCTGCCCAGCCTCCCACGGCCTGGACACACAGAGCTGCTTTGGTGCCAGACGCCTCTCGGAGCACCCCCCCACTGCTCCCACAGAGAGCAATAACACCCCCCGCAGCCCTCCCAAGCCCACCCCGCAGCACAGGTCAGAGCCCGGGTCTGCTCCTCCCTCACCCTGGTCCTGTCCCCCCAGGCCCTCCCGATTCTCCCCTCCCATGGGCGACGCCGACCAGGGCCGCCCAGCAGGTAAGGGACGGGTGTTATCTGCAGGGGTCAGCCGCTTATCTGCAGCCCAGGAGAGCCGCGCACAACAGCTGACAGGATCCCAGGCGGTCAGCCCGGAGTTCAGGTGGGTCCCTGGGGGAGGGGGTGGGGATGGGTCGGCAGGGGCCCCTGCACCACCCCGCAGCCTTCCCTACCCAGAGCCAGGCTACCTCGCTGTAGACACGTTGCTGCCCCCTGGTGGCAGAAAAGTTGAATTCACTGGTTTTTTTTGTTTTTGTTTTTTGCTTTTTTTGGGTCACACCCGGCAATGTTCAGGGGTTTCTCCTGGCTCTGCACTCAGGAATAACTCCTGGCGGTGCTTGGGGGACCATATGGGATGCCAGGGATTGAACCCGGGCCGGCACAGGCCGGCCGCGTGCAAGGCAAATGCCCTACCCGCTGGGCTACTCGCCCGGGCCCAATTCACTGGTTTTGAACCTGGCTGGACCACATTCGCCCACCTGAACTTCCCGCCTTGCTTCCCATGGTAAAACGCGGATGATAATAACGGGTCCCACCTTCTTTATATATTTTTTCTTTTTGGGTCACACCCGGAAATGCTCAGGGTGCTTCCCAGATCTGTACTCAGGAATTATTCCTGGTGGTGCTCAGGGGACCTTATGGGATGCTGAGGATTGAACCTGGGTCGGCTGCGTGCAAGGCAAATGTCCTCCCCGCTGTGCTATCACTCTGGCCCTGGGTCCCACCTTCTCATGCCCTCTTTTTTTTTTTCTTTTTTTGGGTCACACCCGGCGATGCTCAGGGGTTCCTCCTGGCTCTGCACTCAGGAATTACTCCTGGTGGTGCTCGGGGGACCATATGGGATGCCGGGATTGAACCCGGGTCAGCCGCGTGCAAGGCAAACGCCCTCCACGCTGGACTATCGCTCCGGCCCCTTCTCATGCCCTCTTGACCCTTAACCAGGACAACAGAAAAGGAAGTGTAGGACCGGAGTGATAGCACGGGACCGGGGGGGGCATTTGCCTTGCACACACTGACCAGGGCCGGCTCCCGGCACCACATATGGTTCCCAGAGCCTGCCAGGAGGAAGCCCTGAGCACAGAGCCAGAAGAAAGGTCTGAGCGCTATCAGGTGCGGCCCAAAAAGCAGAGAGAGAGAGAGAGAGAGAGAGAGAGAGAGAGAGAGAGAGAGAGAGAGAGAGAGAGAGAGAGAGAGAGAGAGAACATTCCCTGGAGCGTTTCTGGCACATAACAAGCGCCTGTGAAAGTGGGCAGCAAGGTCCTGTGTGGGGTCCTTGTGTGGGGTCCTTGTGTGGGGTCCTTGTGTGGGGGTCTTGGCCACCCCGGTCTGAGGTGCCTCCCTCTGTCCCGGGCAGCTTCCCCAGGGCACGTGCCGCCTGGTGCGGTCCCCTTGACACCCACACTCCAGGTGTCAAGGGGACACCTGGAGTTGTACTGGAGGCACTGGAGCTGGGTGACTTAAAGGCGTCGCTTCACCCCAATGCAGGCCTTGAGGCTTCCCTGTGAGGGGAAAGAACAGAGCCTGGTAACTTCAGCTCAGATTTATCGGTCAGGGGAAAGCCCAGGGAGCAGTCTGGGAGGGCTTCCTTCAGGAGGCAGCCAGCACAAAGGCAAATAGCAGCGTCCAGGCACCTGCTGGCACAGAGACCCCGCTGCAACCGGGGGTCCATCAGCCTCCTGGGGGCGTCAGGACCCCTCTACTGTTGCTCTCATTCCTGGCCCAGGCCGGCCTTCAGGGTCTGCAGCTCCCGGCTATTAATGCTGTTGCCTCCACACACGATGACCACGACGGAGGCCAGGGGAGGCGGGCAGGCGGCCCTCAGCTTGCAGCCGCCCCAGGAGGCCCGAGTAGACGGCAGCCAAGGCCGCCCCGCAGGCAGGTTCCACCAGCATCCGCTCGTCGTCTGCCGGCCGCACGCGGGGGTGCAGGAGGAAGACAGACAAGACAGACGTCACTCTGAGCACTGACTGCAGCCGCCCCTCGCACCCCCCCCCCCACCAACCCAGCAGCCCCCCACCATCATTCCCCACATCACGTCGCTGCTCACTCCTGCATCCGTCTCTCCCGCAGCACGTATCTACTGAGCATTCACCCTGCCAGTGCTTGGGGACCCCAGAGAGAACCTGCCCCAGGACTGTAGGTAGGTAAGGTCAGGCTGTCGAGTGGGGTATAGGGGTGCAAGGGAATCTGCAACCCCAGGGGCGGGGAGAAGACCCGGGAGGCCTCTTGGTACATGTATGAGGACTGAGCAGCTGGGTCCCATGAAACCAAAAGAGATATGAGTCTGCATGGGCAGTCAGAGGGAGGAGGCACGCAGCTTGAGACAGCCAGACCTGCACTCCATCTTCTCCCTGGTTGCGTGATACCACCCCAGCCCAGTAAGGACACGGAGAGTACAGATGAGAGAGAACAGACTCTGGCTGAGGGACCCGGGGTCCCTACGGGTCTCCGTGCCTGCTGGGGGTGGGCACAGCTCCCACTCACCCAGGAACCGCTGCACTGCGCTCACGGCCTCTGGCGTCGGCCACCACCTCGGAGAGCACGTTGAAGTGCCGCGTGCATGCCAGGGCACCCGCTGCCACTGTCTTAGCTCCCAGGCACTTGGCCACGCTGCAGTGGGGGCGAGAGGGCGGAGGGCAGGGGAGCAGCTTTGGTTCCCGTGGCACCCCCGTTTCCACCCCCAGAGAGGGGTAGTGCCCGCTCAGGAGAGCTCAGACCTCAGAGTCGGTTCTGGGTGTGGCCCCTCTGTCTCCACCAGCCCCGCGCCCCTGCCTTCTCCCCAGCGTGTTCCCACAGCCCAGATAATGCCTCCTGCCCGACTCTGCAGGTCCCCTGACTGAGAGGTACGAGCTCCACGTCACCGGTGAGGAAACAGAAGCTCAGAGAGGTCAAGAAACTGACCAGAGACACACAGCATGGGGGGGGCAGGCTGAGCCTTCGAGCCTGAGCAGCCCCACGCTGGCAACCCCCCTTTCCAGAACCGTCCTGAGTGGGCAGCACCAGGGGAGGGACACGTCAGTGGCCGTGTGGGAGGTCTCAGAACAGACTCGGACCCTGAGAGGCCCCAGACTCCCTGCCACAGTCACGAGCTGGGGGAGTCGCTTCCTCTCTCCCAGCCTCTGTGGCCTCACGGAATACGGGACCTTGACTGAGCCTGGCGGGGGGGGGGGGCGTGGAAGGGCCGAGAACTCCAGCCTGGCCTGGGCAACTTTGGGGTGCCGTCAGGTGCTGGCGGGGACAGTCAGGGACGGGACCAAGGCGGGGTGGGGTGACCCCAATTCACTTCTTTCCTTTGTTTTTAGTTTTGGGGTTACACCCGGCGATGTTCAGGGGTTACTCCTGGATCTACAATCAGAAATTACTATGGGATGCTGGGGATCGAACCGGGTCAGCCGCATTCAAGACAAACGCCCCCCTCCCGCTGTGCTATCACTCTGGTCCTTCTACTTGTTCCTTCGTTTGGGCCACACCGATGGTTGTGGGGGGCGCTAACTCCTGACTTTGTGTTCCTTTCCGGCAGTGCTCAGGCACTGGGGTGTGGGTCGGGGTTCCAGCATGCTGAGCCCATCCCCAGCCTCTCGGTGTCCCCCAGCCCCTCGGCAGCCCCCAGCCCCTAGGAGACCTGATCTGAGCAGCATCTACTGTGCCCCCCCACTCCCCGTTAGTTCCCCCACTGCATAGCCGTTATCTCGGCTTCTGAGCTGCTCCACAGAGCCTGGAATCGCTCAGGCAGGAAAGTCTGGCTGTGCCGGGGGGCCTGGGCTGGAGGCAAAAGGGCCTGGGCGACCACACTCCCGAGGGACCCTCTTAGCTGCCCCCCAGCTCCGCTGTCGGAACTGGGGTGTCCCGGAGTACCTGGTGATGTCCGGAAGTGTGACCAGCTTGCCTGCCCTGACGGCGGCATTGAAGGAGTCGGCCCCTCGGGTCTCCACCGCCACGATGGGCACGTGCTGCCAGCCCACCTTCTCCAGCCCGGCCGCCACCCCTGCCAGGGAGCCCCCGCCCCCCACCGCCAGCACCAGGGCGCCGGGCGGGGACTCCAGCGCTGCCTTCAGCTCCTGTACCAGGCTGGCGTGGCCTTCCCTAAGGGGAGGGGAGGGTAAAGGCGGGCTCTGTCCCCCCCACATCTACCCGCGCCTGCCCTGAGCCCTCCCTCACCTCCACACTCACCCGCTTCATTCAAAGAGGAAGCGAATGTGTGGTGCCGGGGGCACCCAGCTGTGCCCTGAGCCCTTCAGGCCCCGGGATGTGTATCTCTACCCCTGGGCCTCCCTCCCTCTCTGCCCCTTGAGGCTAAGGGGACAGCGCACTGCAGCCCACTGTCAGGGACCCAACCGGGCAAGTGGCCTGGCCAGGAGGGGCCCTGGGTAGGCAATGCCAGCCCCTCTCGGGGGGCCTGAACCCCAGTCTAGCCCAGCCCCTTCTCCCGGGGCCTCAGTTTCCCCTTGCTCTCCAGACAGCCGATGGCAGCTGGACTCTGGGCAGGGCCGCGTACCATATCAGGGGGTGGTCGAAGGGCGGGGACGTCCACCCAGCCGTCCTGCTTGGCCAGCTCGCGTGCCTTCATGTTGGCCCTCGTCCCAGACCTGGACAGGACAGACGGGGGACCCTCAGGAGCCCCTCGTGGGACCCTGGGGACAGAGGAGCTGTCCCTGTGTCTTGCGGTGCAGGGAGCGAGCGCTGGTCACGCCAACACGCAGGGAGCGGAGACGCCCCTCAGACCCGAGGACCGGACAGTAAAGTCCAGGAGCGGTCAGTGCCCCCAGACCACACCAGCTCTGCTAAAGGGGCTCGACCTCACCCCGCCTGGCAACTGTGCTCACACAGCCCCTCCGACACACGGAGCAGCCTCCCGAGTCCGGGGCCCGAGGTCCCGCGTGGGCGCCGGCTCCTGCTCCCAGCTTCCGCCTCTCCCCAGGGCTTGTTCCCCTCCCCTTTTGCTGGATTTAGGGTCACACCCGGCAATGCTCAGGGGTTACTCCTGGCTCTGTGCTCGGGAATTACTCTCGGTGGTGCTCAGGGGACTATATGGGATGAAGGGGATCCAACCGGGTGGGCCGCAGGGCAAGCAAATGCCCTCCCCACTGTGGTGAGCAGATGACCCCCAGGTCTCTCAGCCGCATGGGGCAGAAATGCCAGCGTGGCCTTGGCTGGTCAAGGCTCTCACTGGCCCTGAGCAGACGGGATGTGGGGCCGCAGGGGGCCAGCCTTGATCCCACTGCAGCTGCCCAGGCGGCCTGGCCAGCTCCCAAGGCCTCCAGCGGGAGAGGCTGCATCTCTCACAGCCCCGAGGCTGGACATGGGCAGCCCCCAGCCTGAGAACGATGAGAGGAGGCGCCCAATCCACAGCAAGGGGCGGAGCAGCGGGCTCACGGCCCAGGGCCGGCACCTGGGCCTCATGGATATTGGAGGAAAAGAAGGAGAAATGAATGGGTGGGGTGGAGAGAGGGAGGGAGGAGGGAGGGAGGGAGGGAGGGAGGGAAGGAGGAAGGAAGGAAGGAAGGAAGGAAGGAAGGAAGGAAGGAAGGAAGGAAGGAAGGAAGGAAGGAAGGGAAGGAAGGAAGGAAGGAAGGAAGGAAGGAAGGAAGGAAGGAAGGAAGGAGGAAGGAAGGGAGGGAGGGAGGGAGGGAGGGAGGGAGGGAGGAAAGGAAGGAAGAAAGGAAGGAAGGGAAGGAAGGAAGGAAGGAAGGAAGGAAGGAAAGAAGGAAAGGAGGGAGGGAGGAAGGAAGGAAGGAAGGAAGGAAAGGAGGGAGGGAGGGAGGGAGGAAGGAAGGAAGGATGAAAGGAAGGAAGGAAGGAAAGAAGGAAAGGAGGGAGGGAGGATGGAAAGAAAGGAGGGAGGGAGGGAGGAAGGAAAAGAGGGAGGGAGGGAGGAAGGAAGGAAGGAAGGGAGGAAGGAGGGAAGGGAGGGAGGGAGGAAGGAAGGAAGGAAGGGAAGGAAGAAAGGAAGGAAGGGAAGGAATGAAGGAAGGAAGGGAAGGAGGGAGGGAGGAAGGAAGGAAGGAAGGAAGGGAAGGAGGGAGGGAGGGGAGGAAGGAAGGAAGGAAGGAAGGGAGGGAGGGAGGAAGGGAGGGAGGGAGAGAGGGACAGAGGAGGGGTGGGAGAGAGGAGGATGGGGAGGAGGGAGGAGGATGGGGAGGAGGGAGGGAGGGGATGGGGAGGAGGGAGGAGGATGGGGGAGGAGGGAGGAGGATGGGGAGGAGGGAGGAGGGTGGGGAGGAGGGAGGAGGGTGGGGAGGGAGGTGCACATGTGTGGGTGGTGTGAAGGACCCCAGGGAGCGGACACAGCCATGCTGGTCTCCCTGCCCTGTGTCCTTCCCAGGTGCATCCTGGAGTGTTCTCAGAGCTGGGAGTGGCCCGAGGGAGGCCCCCGCCCCGCAGCCCAGCCACTCTGGGGGCTGCACTCTGGGTGCCCCCAACTCCTTACCTTTCCAGCCAGCTGCACCTCAGCCCCCCCCCCTGCAACCGCTTCACCACCTGAGGGGAGGAGCCCTCAGGGAGCACGATGGTGGCCGGAAGGCCCAGCCTCCGGGCAGAGTAGGCAGCAGCGATGCCCGCGTTTCCCCCTGCGGAGGCAGCGGGAAGGTGAGGGGGCAGCGTTGTCTCAGCGGCTTCTGACCCTTTCCTGGGCCTTTGGGTGTCAGTCCTCGCCCCTAAGTCCAGAGTGGACACAGCATCGAGACTGGGCCCATCACAACATGGAACGGCCCAGTTGGCGACTGGTCTGGGGTTCAGTGAAGGCCCCACATGGAGGTCCCTGGGAAGGATGTTCCTTTCTCGTGAGAGTCGAGGATGGAGGGAGGTGAGCGTGGACTCCAGGCACACTCTGCTGCCTGAGGTCTATACACAGTAAGACTAGTACAGACACGAAAAGCCAAAAGAAGAGAAACAGAGGAGAGCTCCTGGATCCAGCTGTGCCTGAAAGCTACTTATCCCCAGCATGATCAATTCATGCAACCACAGATTCACTCAGTGAATGCCTGTGAATTAAGTTTCTGGCCCTTCTTCCTCAAGTCTTGCCTGATCAGAAGAGGATGGGCCTTTGAAAGGACGCTGGGCCCTGGACATCACTGCCCTCCAGCTCACCCTCCCTCATCATCCCTGCGGACCCTCACGCAGCTGAAAGGGTGAGTCACCTGAGGAGCACACGAGGTGTCTGCAACCCTTCTTGGCCACCTGGAAGAGAAGGGGGTGGGCTTGGAGTCTGTCCAGCCTCCAAGAATCTGGAGGTCCTGGGAGTCCTGGACCTATGGGAAGCAGAGACACCCCCCCAGCTCTCCTCCCTCTCAACCTGCTTGCAGACCGCAGATGTTCTTCCTGCCTATCTTCAACCCTCCCTCCTCTGATCTCCTGGGCCCTTCACTTCATCCCTCCTCCCCTCCCCCCCCTCTTCCTGTACAACCTCACACCCCCCTCCCCACCCCCTCTTCCTGTACAACCTCACATCCCCTCCCCACCCCCTCTTCCTGTACAACCTCACACCCCATCCCCACCCCCTCTTCCTGTACAACCTCACACCCCCCCCCCCATCCCCTCTTCCTGTACAACCTCACTTCCCCTCCCACCCCCTCTTCCTGTACAACCTCACATCCCTCCCCACCCCCCTCTTCCTGTACAACCTCACATCCCCTCCCCATCCCCTCTTCCTGTACAACCTCACATCCCCTCCCCACCCCCTCTTCCTGTACAAGCTCACATCCCCTCCCCACCCCTCTTCCTGTACAACCTCACACCCCCTCCCCACCCCCTCTTCCTGTACAACCTCACATCCCTCCCCACCCCTCTTCCTGTACAACCTCACACCCCATCCCCACCCCCTCTTCCTGTACAACCTCACTTCCCCTCCAAACCCCCTCTTCCTGTACTACCTCACACCCCCTCCCCATCCCCTCTTCCTGTACAACCTCACATCCCCTCCCCATCCCCTCTTCCTGTACAACCTCACATCCCCTCCCCACCCCCTCTTCCTGTACAACCTCACATCCCCTCCCCACCCCCTCTTCCTGTACAACCTCACTTCCCATCCCCACCCCCTCTTCCTGTACAACCTCACATCCCCTCCCCACCCCCTCTTCCTGTACAACCTCACACTCCCCCCCCATCCCCTCTTCCTGTACAACCTCACTTTCCCTCCCCATCCCCTCTTCCTGTACAACCTCACACCCCCTCCCCCACCCCCTCTTCCTGTACAACCTCACTTCCCCTCCCCCCCCCTCTTCCTGTACAACCTCACTTCCCCTCCCCCCCCCCCTCTTCCTGTACAACCTCACACCCCATCCCCATCCCCTCTTCCTGTACAACCTCACTTTCCCTCCCCATCCACTCTTCCTGTACAACCTCACATCCCTCCCCATCCCCTCTTCCTGTACAACCTCACACCCCTCCCTATTCCCTCTTCCTGTACAACCTCACAGCCCCCTACCCACACCCTCTTCCTGTACAACCTCACAGCCCCTCCCCACCCCCTCTTCCCTGTACAACCTCACTTTCCCTCCCCATCCCCTCTTCCTGTACAACCTCCACATCCCTCCCCATCCCCTCTTCCTGTACAACCTCACACCCCTCCCTATTCCCTCTTCCTGTACAAGCTCACAGCCCCCTACCCCACACCCTCTTCCTGTACAACCTCACATCCCCTCCCCATCCCCTCTTCCTGTACAAGCTCACAGCCCCAAACCCCACACCCTCACTCCTCCCCTCAGCCCACACACCCTCACCTCCTGGCAGTAATGCCCAATGCCCCGGATCTTGAAGGGAGCCAGCGGGCTGCACGTTTTCACACTTGAGGTAGACCTTCGTGCCTAGCACCTGGGACAGCGCCCAGCTCTCCAGCAGAGGCGTGAGCACGTGGAAGTGCTCGGCCCGACTCTCTCCCATTGCGTCTTCCCACCTAGGAGACCCACAGGAAAACAGGGATCAGACCGGGCAGCGGGGGGGGGAGTGTGGCAGGGGTGCAGACCCCCAGTGTCGCCCTGCGGGGTCCAGCTGGGAGCCAGGCTGACTCTAGACAACTGTCTAGGCCTCTCTGGGCCTCGGTTTCCCTATGGACGACTCAGACAAGGGGTCGTTTCCTGGACAGTCAGAGTCTGTCTGCGGCCTGCCGGGGCAGCTGTGAGGAGTGTGTGTGTGGGGGGGGGACACGCAGCAGCACGTGTAGGCAAACACTGCTTGAGCGACAACTGCGTGAGAGGCGGCTCCAGGCTCCAGCACCCAAGCAGGGGGCCAGAGGAGTCCTGGTTAGTCCAGTCCACATTTAGTTGGGGAAATAGAGCCGTGGAATTACAAACAGGAGTGACTAGAGAGGGCGTTTGTTTGTTTTTTTTTTTTGGGTCACACCTGGTGATGCTCAGGAATTACTCCTGGCTCTTTGCTCAGGAATCAGTCCTGGCGGTGTTCAGAGGACCATATGGGATGCCGGGATCGAACCTGGGTCAGCCGCATGCAAGGCAAACACCCTACCCGCTGTGCTATCGCTCTCGCCCCTAGAGAGGGCATTTTTTGCAAGAAAAAATCAGGACAGGGCTGGAGCCATAGCACAGCGGGGAGGGCGTTTGCCTTGCACACAGCCGACCCAGGTTCGATCCCCGGCATCCCATATGGTCCTCTGAGCACCGCCAGGAGTGATTCCTGAGTGCAGAGCCAGGAGGAACCCCCTGAGCGTCGCCGGTGTGACCCTCCCCCCAAAAAAAAAAAAACGTCAGGCCAGACCTGATTTGAAAGAAATCAGGTTTCTTTAAAATGTAAACCTTTATTTTAGCGCTGGAGAGATATATAGCAGGTGAGGCACTTGCCTTGCACATAGCTGACCCAGGTTTGAGTGTGAGTGGGTGGGAGTGGGTGAGCAAATAAGTGAGTGAGTGGGTGAGTGGGTGAATGAGTGAACTAACTGGTAAGAAGGAGCGACTAGAGGAAAGCCAATATCTGGGCGGGGAGAATAGAACAATTGCAAATACAGCTCTTGGGGTTGGGGCCGCCACACACACAGTTCCTCAACCTGCCACTAGAGGGTGCGCGGCAGCCTCCCTCCCGGCACTTCTGAGTGTAGGGGTGAGGCCACTCGCATCGCGAGGTCCGGGGTCTGCATCTGCGTGCTTGTTGGGATGACCCTGCGATCCCCAGAAGGAAAGCTGAGACCTTCCCTCCACCCATTTCTCCAAGGGGTCTTCTCCAGCTGCTGTTGTGGGAGGGGTCCCTCAGGGTCAGTGACGCCCTGTGTACCCCAGCCTGGGCGCCTCTTAGTCGGGGACCCCGGGCTTGGGGGCCAGTCAGAGACCTAGGTCTGAAAGCAGCTCTGAATTTCTGCTGAGTGACCTAGCCAAGTGTCTCCACCTCTCTGTGCCTGACCAGGGAACCAAGATTCCAGGGGGGTTGGGGTCAGACCCAGGTGTTCCGCCCACAGAGCCGGTGCTCCAGGACATCTCGGGCTCACCAGCGCCGAGTCCCTATTACGGGTCAGATAGAGGCGAGGTCCTCCGGAAGGCCTCAGGCCTGCTACCTTTGCTTCCATGAGTTTTAGTGTGTGTGTGTGTGTGTGTGTGTGTGTGTGTGTGTGTGGGGGGTCACACCCGGTGATGCCCAGGGGTCACTCCTGGCTCTGCACTCAGGAATTACTCCTGGAGGTGAGCTGAGAATCATATGGGATGCTGGAGATTAAACCCAGGTTGGCCCCGTACAAGGTGAACGCCCTCCCTGCTGTACTATTGCTCCAGCCCTGCTAGGAATTTTCAGTCGTTGCTGGTTATGCACCATTCAGTGGGAGCCAGACCTCATGTCAGCTCAGCTCAACATAGCGACAGTCCCCCAAGGCCCTGCTATTCCTTCCTTGATGCACAGCATGAAACTGACCAGAGAGGCAGCACAGAATACCCAAGGTCACACAGCTCAGAACACCAGCACAGAATACCCAAGGTCACACAGCTCAGAACGCCCCAGCCAGGACTCGGCGATGTCAGCTCTGCCCTTCCCCCACTTTGCCATGGTCGTCGTCTATCACGATGAAAGGTTTGAACAGGGGATACTTCACTGTCCAGCGTCCTTCGGAGCCTAGCTCACTGACTCTGTCTGTCTCCAGGCACCAACAGGGCGCTCTCTGGGTTACACAAGAGGCCAGGCGGGCAGCATCTGGGCCAAGCCCCAGACCACCCCTGGGAGTCCAGGGCCTGACTGAGGCTGGCAGCGGGGACATGGAGCGCGCACTGTGTGTGGTCGTGTGGGCGCGGGGGGCCGTCCTGTCGGGGAGCTCTGGGCTGGGACACAAGGGAGGTGAGGGCGGGGGGCCCGTCCGGGAGCTCTGGGCTGGGACACAAGGGAGGTGAGGGCGGGGGGGCGTCCGGGAGCTCTGGGCTGGGACACAAGGGAGGTGAGGGGCGGGCCCGTCCGGGGAGCTCTGGGCTGGGACACAAGGGAGGTGAGGGCGGGGGGGCCGTCCGGGAGCTCTGGGCTGGGACACAAGGGAGGTGGAGGGGCGGGGGGGGCGTCCGGGGAGCTCTGGGCTGGGACACAAGGAGCGTGAGGCAGGGCCCGGCCTCCGGCACCAGCACCGAGACCTTGGCCGAGGCTCTCTCCGGGCCTTCACCCGTGTCTGTTTTGGGTCTGTCTGGTTCAGAGGCTGCATCTGGAGGATTCAGGGTCTGCTCCCAGAGGTCCTTTGGGCAACCATGCCTTGCCAGGGGCCTCTGAATGCAGGAGGACCCCTCAGGCTGGCTCCCATAGGCCACCAGAGGTGTCAAAGTTAGGCACCTGGGTCGACGTCCCTCGCCCTTGGGCCCAGGCAGGACGCCACGGGCACCCCAACAGGGTCAATATTTCTGGGAGGGTTTAGGCCGCTCTCCCGGCTCACGTTCCCTCCACTCGACCCGAACTTTGCCCCAGAACCTTCTAGACTCAGCCCCACTCAGCTGCACACAGAGCCCTCGGCAGCCTGTCCGGACGCTGACACCCCCATTAGGGCCCCCTGACCCTCTTACCTCGGCCCAACTGTGCGAAGCCTGCCTGGGCCTAGCCGTGACCCAGTAGCTGGCCCTGGCACAGCTTGGCACGGCTTCCTGCAGCCCAGGCCCCTCCCCATTAAAGGGGACAGCTCCAGGCCGCAGAGGACGGCCAGCTGGCTCCCAGGTGCTGACCCATTGGACAGATGAAGAACCTGAGGCTCAAAGAGGTGGCCCAGGCCACCCCATTAATAAGTGGCAGCCCTGACCTGCCACCCTGGGCCCCCTCTTTCTTTTCTGAATTTTTACCAAATCCTATTTTTTTTTTTTTTTTTTTGCTTTTTGGGTCACACCCGCGATGCTCAGGGGTTTCTCCTGGCTCTGCACTCAGGAATCACTCCTGGCGGTGCTCGGGGGACCATATGGGATGCGGGGATCGAACCCGGGCTGGCACAGCCAACCGCGTGCAAGGCAAACGCCCTACCCGCTGGGCTATCGCTCCGGCCCACCAAATCCTATTTTTAAATAACCTCTATTTTCTTGGCCCTGTGACCAGCCTCAGCTGAGTCTCCCTGGGGGTATTTGCTGCACACTTTTTTTTCTTTTTTGGGTCACACCGGCCATGCTCAGGGGTTACTCCTGGCTCTGCACTCAGGATTTACTCTTGGAGATGCTCAGGGGACCATGTGGGGTGCCAGGAATCGAACCCAGGTTGGCCACATGAAAGGCCAGCGCCCTCCCTGCTCCGCCCTCTCTGTGGACCCTGACCTTTCTCTGACGCTGTCCAGTTTTCCCTGTGCAAATGTGCCTCCATTTCCTTCTGTCTTTTCTTTTTCTCTCTCTCTTTTTTTTTTTGTTTTGTTTTTAGGTCACACCCAGCGATGCTCAGGGCTTACTCCTGGCAGTGCTCCAGGGACCCTATGGGATGCGGGGATGGAACCCAGGCCGGCCGCGTGCAAGGCAAACGTCCTCCCGCAGCTCGCAGGTTCCACTGGACTCCTCCAGCCACTTGCCTGCTGCTGCTCCCGGGCTGAGCGGATTTGCACGGCTGTGATGGGCACAGGCATGCAAATGTTTTTCTTTTTTTTTTTTTTTTTTTGCTTTTTTGGGTCCACACCCGGCGACGCTCAGGAGCTACTCCTGGCTCTGCACTCAGGAATTACTCCTGGCGGTGCTGGGGGACCATATGGGATGCCGGGGATCGAACCCAGGCCGGCACAGGCCGGCTGCGTGCAAGGCAACGCCCTACCTGCTGGGCTATCGCTCCGGCCCCGCAAATGTTTTTCTGAACGGGAGTTTTTGTGTTCTTGGGAGGTGCCTGAACCCCCTTTCCCAAGGGCAGGTATTTCTCCCCCAACACCAGGAGCACTGCTGAGGCCAGCTCCGTCCCAGAGGAGTAAGCCAGAGGCACTGTCACACCGAGGAACCCAAACAATCCTCTGCTTTTCAGATCAACAACTAAGCACTCATTCATTCATTCAGCCTTGAGTAGGACTGTAGCCCTGGGGCAGCGCTGGGGGGACAGGGAGGACGAGGTCAGGCTGGACTGGGAGGGCTTTCTGGAGGAAGGGGAGATGGAGCAGCGGCAAGAATCAGGACCCCACAGGGCCAAGGCTGCAGGGGAAATGCGAGGTGTATTCCAGGGAGAAGTGGCCCGTGAGTCTGCGCGAGGAGCCGGGTGAGGGAGGTGGGCTGGGACTGGTCAGGTGGCCGGGGGACAGAGTCCAGGGGGAGCTTGGGCTGAGCCCAAGGCCGGAGCTCACCCAGGGGCCAGCAGGGAATCAGGGACAGGGGGCAGAGCAGAGGCACGAACACGCTCACGTCTTCTCCACCGTCTCACAAGGCCATGCAGGCCAGCCTGGGCCTCGGTTTCCCGTTTGTGAAAGGGAAGAGGCCGGAGCCCAGGTGTCCTATGTCCCTTGTGAGCCGTGGTGGCCTCCCCAGTTGACGATTAACTCCAGGCTGCTGGGTGTCAGGGGAAGCCGCTTGGCCGGGCTCTGGGTGAGGCCTTGCTGCCGCCCTCATTAAACATTCACCCACCCTCATCCGAGGTCCTGTTCCCTAAGGGACACTGGCACAGAGATGGCACAACCCAGAGCTTACCCTGGGGTGCCCCCTGTCAGGAGCGAAGAGAGAAGAATGCTCAGCGAGCACTTGCCCTTGAGCTGGGCAGAGAGCAGGTGCATGCGGGCAGCCCGGGTGGGGTGGAGCCAGGAGGCTGCCCGGATCAGAAGGTCTTGGAGCCTGAGGGCTGTGTCCTCCGCTCGCCTGCCCAGGCGGTGCCCCCAATGGGCTCCCTATCTGGAACAGGTGGGGTCTGCTGCTGTGAGTTCCGAGAGTGGCAGACACTGTGGAACCCACCCTCTCACGGACGCTGAAGGCGCAGGTGGGGCCTCAACAAAAGTCTGGAAAAGGAGCCGACTGGGGGCTGGCCCAGCCTGGCACACGCAAGACCCCGATGCCGCCACCTCTAGCCTCGTTATTACAACATTAGTGGGGCGAGAAGACAAGCTAGTTCCCTTGGGACAGAGAGAGGGGAGTGCTGAGCACGTGGGACCGGGGTGCTTCGTGTGGCTCAGTGGGCAAACGTCACTTCCGGTTTCAGGGACCATCACTTCCGGTTTCAGGGCAGCAGGGCCCAGCGGGTCGGTGTTTGCTTTCCACACGGCTGACCCAGGTTTGAACCTCGGCATCCGACATGGCCCCCCGAGCCCTGCCAGGAGAGAGCCCTGAGCACTGCCCGGTGTGGCTCAAAAAGCCAAAAAAAAAAATTTTTTTGGAATATGCTTGATTTAAATAAAAGGAAGTCTTGGGGCCGGAGGGATAGTCCAGCGGGTAGGGCGTTTGCCCTGCACGTGGCCGGCACATGTCGACCCGGGTTCGATCCCCGGCATCCCATGTGGTCCCCGAGCACCGCCAGGAGTAATTCCTGAGTGCAGAGCCAGGAGAAACCCCTGAGCATTGCCGGGTGTGACCTAAAAAGCAAAAAAGAAAAAATAATAATAAAATAAAATAAATAAAAGGAAGTCCAGTCTAGACACGTGGTCCCTCGCAGAGTGGGCCCGTGTGTAGCCCAACCTCGGGGGGTCAAACTGCGCGAGTAGGGCATGTGTGCCCTAGCCCGGTGACGGCGCTGTGCCAGAGGCAGCCGGTCCCCGGGCCCCGGGTCAGCTCAGCAAGGCTCAGCCACCTTCCCCAGGCCACACAGCATCAGGCCAAAGCCCCCAAGTCTGGCCTTGCACAGGAAGCAGTTATGGAGGGAGGGGCCAGGTCACTGACCTGTCCCTGCCGGCATCAGCTTCGTCACCAGCTGCTGTCCCTGACACCTCCAGCTGTCAAACACGGGTGCTGGCCACGCACCCCGGTTGTTCATTAAGCTCCATTGCACCATCCTTGTCTCGGGAGACGGACTCCTACCTGCGAGGGCTGGAACCCCAGAACGGACCACGCGACTCTGAGTCCCCTGATCACACGGTCCCCACACCCCAGTGCCTGTTCTCTTATAGGGGGTGCACTGCAGGGCTGGGGGGGTCCCACCAGCTGAGCTGAACCAGCGGGCTGACCCCAACACACCCTGACACTGCATTTAGAAATCACTGGGAGCAATTTCTCCCGGCCTAGACCGAGGACTGGTCTCAGGGGCGGACGGACCTCTGCCGGCCACTGTCCCTATCTCTCCCTATTGTCCTCCCACCTAGTTTCCTGCGCATACCCCCTCCCCACTTGGTGCTTTCATGGGGGGCAGGACTCCCAAACAGAGCTCAGGAAACCTGAGCCACGCCCCACCCTACCCTAGTGATCCTCAGCCAGCTAGGCCTGTGGTTCCGTCCAGGACCTCTACTAGGGCCCTGCCTTACCAGGGGTACCTGGGCCAGCCCCAGCAGTGCCGGGGCCTCCGGGTGTCATGTGGGGGGGAGGGGTGTCAGGCGGGCTGAGAGCCGAACCCCCAGCACCCAGCTTTCAAGCCTGTGTTCTACTGGGATGTTTCTAGCCCTAGGCCTGACCTGCGTGCCGTCCTGCAGGTCAGCCTGGGGGGAGACGCCCCTCCAGACAGAAGCACTGGACACCGAGGGGTGTTCCCCAGGGGCGCAAATCCAGACCTACAGTGGGTGAAGCCAGATACTCGAATAAAAGTGGCTGCCTCAGAACTTTCTGGCAAGGGCAGACCCTGGGGCCAGATTCATCAAGGCAGAAAGAGAGGTCGAGCTGAGCCAGAACCACGTCACGGAGAAGGTCAAGTGGCAGCTTCCCCCCAGTCAGCCTGGGCAGTGTGGGCCACGGAACAGAGGCGTTTCACACAAGCATCATGGCCTACGGGGAGTAAAGCGCCTGGTCCTATTAAAAGAGGTAGAACAGGTAACAGCAGGGAGGTTTCTGTCCCGTTCCAGACCCCCGGAAGCACTTCTCAGCCTTGGCACCATGAGCGCCTGGTCAGTCCCTGGGCAGCTCGGGACGTGAGGTGAGGTGCTGCCTGCTGACGGACCCAGGGAGACCTCCCAGAGGGGTCCTGGAGGGAGGAAGAAGAGAAGCGCAACATTGGGGACGGGAAGAGAACAACGACTAAAGGACCTGACCATGACGGCAGGTGCGGCTGTTCTCGCACCCTTCCCCCGCACCCCAGCCGGGCTCAACACCCCCATTTCTCCGGCCGGAAACTGAGGTTGAGGGATATTGTGGGACCACCCCAAGGTCACACAGACAGTGTCCTTTCAGCCAGGACAGTGGGCTAGGGAGGCAGAGCCCAGAGCGAATCAGGGCCGCTGGCAGTGGACGCCAGAGAGGGCAAGCAGAGGTCAGTGCTGCCCGCTCTTCCCCGGGCGAGCTGTGAAAACAACCGTCAGGATTCCCACCTGCCTGGGCCAAGGACATGCTGATCTGCCAGGACACTTCCTGGGGAGCCGTGACGTAACAGCCCTGGGCAGAGGTGAGGCAGCGGGGCAGGAGGGGCAGGGGACGGGCCCAGGCCAGATTTCAGCCCCTGCTCCCAGACTGTGGGCTCGGCCACTGCCTTCCTGATTGGCGAGAAAGATCTCGGTGGGCACACCTGTTAAATGGGACAGGAATGACCTTTACATTCCCTCTCTTGCTCCTCAAGATCTTTGCAAAGGGGCCGGAATAATAGCACAGAGGGGGAGGGCATTTGCTTTGCACACGACTGGCCCAAGTTCGATCCCCGGCATCCCATAGGGTCCCCTGAGCACCACCAGGAGTAATTCGTGATTGCAGAGCCAGGAGCAACCCCTGAGTATCGCTAGGTGTGACCCCAACAATGCCGAAATTTAATAAAAAACTTCCCAAAGATGACCAATGGGACAGGTGCATTGTGGCTCCCCATACTGACAAGCACGGTGGGAAAATACCTTCTTGGATCCCCCCAGAATAAGAATGGACCTTACCCATTGCATGTCCGCTGGACACTGGCCCATGCTTTCACAATTCATCATCAATTAGGTCATTAAATCTTCAATCTAAGAGAGCCGAATGCTGAATCAGTTAAGGACAGAGGTGCTCAGGCCAGAGCCATAGGACAGCAGGGAGGGTGGGGCTATTGCCTCACACACAGCCAACTGGGTTCGAGCCTTGGCACCCTATATGGTTCCCTGAGCACTGCCAGGAGTGGCCCCTGAGTATAGAGTCAGGCATGAGCCCTGAGCACAGCTGGGTGTGGCCCCAAAACAAAAGCTAATCAAAGAAACCAAAGAAGACAGAGGCCCAGAGAGGTTCAGTGACTTGTTGAAGGTCACACAGCAGATGACAATAAAAGGTCTTGCTTCATCTCTGAGCATGGCTGTGCTCTGGACGAACGGAGCCCCCTGAGGCTGGCACAGCTCCCGCCAGAGAGCCCCACCAGACCACCACTCTTCCCTGCTGCTGCTCCACTGGCCCTGCGGCGACCTTGGGTGACCGTGGGAGTCCCTGACCCTCTCAGATGAGATGGATCCTTCCTTCAGTGCTCTGACAGGTTAAAAACGAGGCCGTGCCAGGCGCTGAGTGCCAGGCGCTGAGCTAAAGCCCAGCGGTGAAGGGCTGGTTACAAACAGTCTGCAGAAGCAGCGTCCGGCCCTGGCCCCCTGAGGACCCCCGGAGTCCTGCTCAGAGGAAGAAGCCCACCCCAAGCTCGCAGTGTAGCTTGGTTCTCGAGCTCTGTCCCTGCCAGTGGGAGACTTGGGGGCTCAATTCCTCAGCGCCGCACGGTCCCCCAGACCCCCGGGAATGACTCCCTGAACAGTGAGCCAGGAGTAGCCCCCAAGAATCGCTGGGCGAGGACCAAGGACCAAGGACTATAAATGCTTCTCCCAGGGAGGGGGCCCGAGTGCTTTGCTCCCCCGCAGTCGCTGTTTTCTGTCTGCTTCGCCCCCACCACTCTCTGCCGCACCTTTTGCTAGGCAAGACCAGAGGACCAACAGCTGCGGCCTCAAGGAAGAAGCCGCGGCTCTGGGCAACGCGCTCCAGCCACTGCTCTCTCCTCCTGCCTAGGAATAGCCTCAGACCGTCAGAACCTGGCCCGGGAGGGCCTCAAAGGGCCACTCTGCGCTTCGCGCACTTTCAATTCCGGGCACCACGGGTGTGGCCAGAGAAAAACAAGTGTCCATCTGGTTCATCTGGATGTGACCTGGCCGGCTGGCGCCTCCCCTGGCCTCAGGTGTGCCCTGCGTCCCTGAGCGGGTCTGTCCACTCTCAGCTCCCAGGGGGGGTCTCTCAGCTGCTCCGTCAGCTGTGACAGGACACTCCCACTGTCCACTCGCCTACTGGGTTGAGGGTCAGGTGGAGGCCCACGTGGGCAGCTTGTGGCTGAGGCTGGGGCCACAGTAGAGGACCCGCATGCACCCAGGGGTGGGGGTGCAGGAGGGGAGGCCGCACCCACGGGTGTTTCATAACACTGACCACCTGCACACGGAGCACCTACCCGAGCACCTACCCCGAGGAGGGGACAGTGCAGCCCACAGAGCCTCCTCGCCGCCTTCTCTCTCTTCCTTTCCCTCTCTCTCCGTCTCTCTCAACCCCCTCCCTCCTCTCTCTCTCTCTCCCTCTCACCATCTCTCTCTCTCTCTCTCTCTCTTTCTCTCTCTCTCTCTCTCCCCCTCTCATCAATATTCTCATCCTGGCCAGCCGGACAAGAGAGCTTTGTGTAGGAAGAAAGGCAGCCAGGCCTCTGTGTGTGTGTGTGTGTGTGTGTGTGTGTGTGTGCACGCTCGTGCATGTGAGGGGCGAGCAGAACACAGGTCCGTGCACACAGCCAGGCCCTTGCACGCAGACTCTGGATAGGGAGAAGCTGGTGTGGGGCACAGGATGGGTTCAAGGCTCCGCCCTCCGACACGTCAGTGGCAAAGGGCTGGCTGGAGGCCCCCAGAGACCACCTGCTCCATCCCTTCTGCCCTGCTGGACCTCCCTGTGGTCCCCGGCTTTGGGGGCATGGGGGACCCCGGGAGGGGGAAGTCACATTCCCATTTTAATGGTTCACAGGGGTCCCAAAAATCCAAAGCCGTAAGAGTTAGATTGAACCCTGGCCCACCCCGGGCTTTCCCGGATGCAAAATAGTTACCGAAGGCTAACGGCAAGAAGGGGGTGAGCCGCGGGGCAGTGACGGGCCTTGCAGGTCACGATTGAAAGGCCGCGTCATCCGCGCCGCGCATCCCTCTTCCTTGTCATAAAACTCCCACATCTTGCCCTGGAGGGGGTGGTATCCCCATGCCCTTTATGCACCAAACAGTGCAGAGTGATTTTAAGCGCCTTAACTCCACGTTTCCTGCGGGCCTCCCCGCAATGCTTGGGAAAGCGGCTGTGCCCGTTGGCAAAGGGAGAAGTTGGGAAGGGAAAGGGCAGGGGGCGTGAGCGCTGGCCACGGGCTCCCCGACCCCCACGGCCTCGGGCCAGGGGGGCGCGGCCTGGCGGGGGTGTGGCCGGCCCTGCAGCCCCATTGGCTGCCCCAGGCGTCCGGGAAATAAATCTCCGGGCCGGCGCCCTGGCACCATTGGAAAGACAGTCCTGGGCCACCCTCCAGCCACCGTCTGCGCATCGGTGCCCCAGCTCCACCGTCAGGTAAGCGAGCCCCATTCTCAGCGCCGGACCCCGGGAGAAGAGCGGCAGTCAGGACGCACGGAGCACGGAATTTCATCTTTGGGGCCCTGAGAGTTAGTGCTGGGGGGGGGGCGCTTGCCTTGCACGCTCGTGACCCGGGTTCGATCCCCAGCACCGTCTGTGGTTCCTGGGACCACCTCCAGGAGTGACCGCTGGGCACGGCCAGGGGTGACCCTTATGCAAGGCCAGGTGTGGCCACCTAACAAAACATACGTGTTGAAAAAACTCATACCTGGAAGGCACCCAAGGGGTCTGAGTACCAGCTCTCCCGAAACCCCCCACAGCATCCCCGAGATGACCCACCACGGGGAGGTGGGGGGGTGAGCGCCTCCACACTGGGGGCGCACCCAGATCCTGCCGATACCCCGCCCCTGCTCCAGCTGCCTGCGCAGTTTGCGCTTTACCTGTACCTGCGAATGCGCCCGCACTAGCGCCTCCAGTACCGCAGCCGCCCGGTAGGGGAGGCGCGAGCGGGGCGCACCTGTGCCCCGCTAAGTGCGCACGGCCTGTGTGCACCTGCGCGTGTTCGTGTGTAGCTGCTTGTGAGCGTGTGAGGGTTTTGCGCGTGCGCGCACGTGACCCAGGTCTCTTTCACAGGAGGCAGAGGCCGAGGGCGGTGACGTCCCACCGCAAGCCCCTAGCTGTCCTCTGGGGCCTGTCCTTGGCCTGGGGGGCTGGAACGGGCCACGCCAGCTTCTGCCTCGTACCAGCATCCCTGAGCCTCGGGGTTCGCTTACTGCCCGCAGACATGACCTCCACGGAGCCGCTGCACGTGAAATCGCCTCTCCGGGACAGCATGTCCCTGTCCAAAGTGGCCGGCACCAGCGTCTACCTCAAGATGGACAGCTCGCAGCCCTCCGGCTCCTTCAAGATCCGGGGCATCGGGAACCTTTGCAAGAAGGTGCGGGAGGGGCCCTCTCACCTGCCCTCCCTGTGCTGGGCCCGGCAGAAGGAGGATCCCCTTCTACTCCCCCATCCCCTGCCCGGCCTGAATCAGTCCTGGTGGGGACGGGGCGGCCCCTGTGTGGCATGGAGTGGGTGGCAGCGGGAATGCCCGGGCGGGAGAGGTGCCCTGACCCGGTGCCGACTGTCCCTGCAGTGGGCGGAACGAGGCTGTGAGCATTTCGTCTGCTCCTCCGGTAAGTGGCCCGTCCACCTGGTCCCGCCCTCTGCGTGTGACTCCCGGCCAGGGGTCGCCCTCTCTGGGCCCAGCCTCCCCTGCTGTGGCAAGCGCAAACTCCTGACTTGGAGTCCCAGGGGGCGGTTCGGAGCCCCGAGGTCGTCCGGGGTGGGCTCCCAGGCGCTGGCCACTGACACCCCTCGTCACCCCTGCCCTGGCAGCGGGCAACGCGGGCATGGCGGCCGCCACGCCGCCCGGAAGCTGGGCATCCCGTCCACCATCGTCGTGCCCAACACCACCCCCGCCCTCACCATCGAACGGCTCAAGAACGAGGGGGCCACAGTCAAGGTGGTGGGGGAGGTGAGTGCCCGCAGCCCCGGGAAACGGGAGGCGGGACACGGGAGCCCCGGGATGGGCAGGGGTCCCAGCTCTCCCCGCCCACCTCCTCCCTGTTCCGCAGTCCTTGGATGAGGCCGTCGACCTGGCCAAGGCGCTGGCCAAGAATAACCCAGGCTGGGCCCACGTCCCTCCTTTTGACGACCCCCTCATCTGGTAGGTGGGACCCGCAACCCTCACCCAGGGATCCGCCTGCCCCTGACTGTTGACCCCACCCTGCAAAGGGCACGCACGCACGAGGCTGCAACCCAGCCATGGCCTGCCCCCGCACTGCTGACCCCGCCCTGCAGAGGGTGCGCACGAGCCCGCACCCCAGCCCATGGCGTCCGACTGGGTCCCCTGAAGCAGAGCTGGATATGAGGCTGGAGCCATGTCCGGGGGAAAGGGGGGGCTGCCTGGGCCGGGCGACCCCCTCACCGCCGTGCCCGTCCGCAGGGAAGGCCACACCACCATCGTTAAGGAACTAAAGGAGACGCTGAAAACCAAGCCCGGGGCCATCGCGCTGTCGGTGGGCGGGGGTATGCTGTGTGGCGTGGTCCAGGGACTGCAAGAGGTGGGCTGGGGGGGACGTGCCGGTCATCGCCATGGAGACCATTGGGCCCACAGCTACCACGCGCCACCTCGGCTGGCAAGCTCGTGACCCTGCCCCAGATCACCAGGTGAGTAGAGGGGTGTCTCCACTGGCTTGCGCAAGCCTTGTGGCGCCTCCACTTCACCAGGACGGGTGTGGGGGGGGGGGAAGAGGCCTTGACCCCTCTCCGGAGCCACCCGGCCAGTGAGTGGGACAGAATCCACGAGTGAGCGGCTCTGGAGTCGCTTCCTGGCAGGGAAAGAACATCATGAGAAAGAAAGAAAAAAAATATAATATTATAACATATAATATATTATATATATTTTTTTTTTCTTTCTCATGATATATAGCTGTAGTAATAACACAGCGAGGAGGGCATTTGCCTTACACACGGCCAACCTAGGTTCAATCCCTCACATCCCATATGGTCCCCTGCCAGGAGCAATTCCTGAGAGCAGAGTAACACCTGAGTGTGGCCCAAAAAAAAAAAAAAAAACATTACGATCAGGCACCAGGGGCATCAGTTAACTCCTGCAGTGGGCTCATGGACACGTCCCTCCCACCACAGTTGGGCTCATGGACACGCCCCTCCCGCCACAGCTGGGCTCATGGACACGTCCCTCCCGCCACAGCTGGGCTCATGGACACGTCCCTCCCGCCACAGCTGGGCTCATGGACACGTCCCGTCCCCGCCACAGCTGGGCTCATGGACACGTCCCCTCCCGCCACAGCTGGGCTCATGGACACGTCCCTCCCGCCACAGCTGGGCTCATGGACACGTCCCCTCCCGCCACAGCTGGGCTCATGGACACGTCCCGCCCCGCCACAGCTGGGCTCATGGACACGTCCCCTCCCGCCACAGCTGGGCTCATGGACACGTCCCTCCCGCCACAGCTGGGCTCATGGACACGTCCCTCCCACCACCAGCTGGGTTCATGGACACGTCCCCTCCCGCCACAGCTGGGCTCATGGACACGTCCCCTCCCGCCACAGCTGGGCTCCATGGACACGTCCCTCCCGCCACAGCTGGGCTCATGGACACGTCCCTCCCGCCACCAGCTGGGCTCATGGACACGTCCCCTCCCGCCACAGCTGGGCTCATGGACACGTCCCTCCCACCACAGCTGGGTTCATGGACACGTCCCCTCCCGCCACAGCTGGGCTCATGGACACGTCCCTCCCACCACAGGTGGGCTCATGGACATGTCCCCTCCCGCCACAGGTGGGCTCATGGACACGTCCCTTCCGCCACCAGCTGGGCTCATGGACATGTCCCCTCCCACCACCAGCCAGGAGCCTGACAGGTACAGGAACCCAGCTGCCCCCGAGCTGTATTGATACCACGTCTGCTCCGAGGAGCCCATTTCCAGACCTTCGACAGATGGTGTTTGATTAGGATCTGGAGTGTCCACATGATATGGGAGCCCAGAATGAGTGACTTAAACTAGATTGAACCTTCTTAAGTGAAAAAGTAATAGAATCTAGACACAGGCCATCCAGGACCAGACTCCTGTTAGCCCAAAATGGCTGCTTGTGTGCCAGCTGTCACATCACACTCCATCTGGCAGGATGGAGAAGCCCAGGGCAGAAGCGTGGCCCCCTCCCTCTAAGATAGGCAACACTTCCTCTTCTCTGTCATTGGTCAGACAGTGTCACATGGCCACAGTGCCTCTGGGGGAGGCTGGAGGATGCCTTGCTTCGAGCCTTGGGAAGTGCTGCTTCCATAGATCTTGGGCAAGTCTGTCTCTGCCCCAGGAGAAACCTGGGCTGTAGGCGGCTGTCTTAACACCCCCACCTCTGACCAAATCCAGATGGAATCTGGTGGCGCCCCCCCATGCCGAGTTCACGTGAGGTGTGCGAGGCGAGCTGGGATCAGACTGACTGGGGCGAGCACTCCTTATGAGTGCAGGGCTGGACTTATGTGGGTCCTGATTGGACCCAGCACTATCACATCTGCGCATGTGATCTCGCTGCCTTGGTTTCCCCTAATGCTCTGGGGTCCTCTGCTCCTACTACTTTCTCAAGGAGTCCCTATCTTTGGTGCTATCTGAGAAATCTCCTTGAGGCCAGAGTACTCCCGAGGGCTTCTTGGAGGTGGCGACCTTCATCCCCTGCCTTGATGGATAGGGGCGATGTGGAGGACAGGCAGGGGTCGCTAAGCAGGTGAGGGGCTCAGCGGGTGGAGGTGGCACCCTGGAGCCCAGTAAGGCGCCAGCTGCTCCAGGTCAGAGTCAGAGAGACACGGGCCGTTTGCAGCCGGCAGCTCCTAAGGCTCCAGAGAAGACCCTGGGCCTCGCCCTCACAGACCCCACGTGCGGCTCTCCCTCCTGACCCGACTTGCCCTTCTCTTCTGACCCTGCGTCTCAGCGTGGCCAAAGCTCTGGGCGTGAAGACCGTGGGGGCTCAGGCCCTGAAGCTGTTCCAGGAGCACCCCATCATCTCGGAGATCGTCTCGGACCAGGAGGCCGTGACGGCCCTTGAGAAGTTCGTGGGTAGGTGCCGGTGCCGGGTCTGGGGCCCTTCTGCACAGGTGGGCACTGGCTCCCTGCCCCTCTCCCAGACTCCCGAACGAGCCCTCGACAGGGCAGAGGGCACACCTGGCCGCAAAGGGGTGGCAGCAGCTGGGCACAGAGCCCGGGGGTGGCTTAGAGGCTGCGCGTGCGGGAGCCCAGGCTGTCTGCGGCACTGCCTGATCCTCTGGGCACGGAGCTGGGTGTGACCCCAAACAGGAAACCGAGTGTTAGGCTGTTGGCTGTGAGCTTCCGGGGGCCATGGACCCATGGGCGGGTTTCAGGCTCGGGTGGCGTTCTGGCTCCGTGTAGGGGCGGGGTGTGAAGCATCACTCACACACACTCAGTCTCACACACATTCACAGGCACGCACTCACGTATTCCCACACGTGTACTCATAGGCACCCTCACATGTACGCACTCACATGCGTGCAGTCTCCCCACATACTCACACCGTCTCACACATACACACGCACTCAGTCTCCCACATACTCACACCTCACACATACACACGCACTCAGTCTCCCACGTACTCACACCTTCTCACGCATACACACACGTACTGTCTCCCACGTACTCACATCTTCTCACACATACACACGTACTCAGTCTCCCACGTACTCACACCTTCTCACATACACACACGTACTCAGTCTCCCACGTACTCACACCGTCTCACACATACACACACGTACTGTCTCCCACGTACTCACACCTTCTCACACATACACACGCATCTCAGTCTCCCCACGTACTCACACCGTCTCACACATACACACACGCTCAGTCTCCCACGTACTCACACCGTCTCACACATACACACACGTACTCAGTCTCCCACGTACTCACACCTTCTCACACATACACACACATTGTCTCCCACGTACTCACACCTTCTCACACATACACGTACTCAGTCTCCCACGTACTCACACCTTCTCACACATACATACGCGTACTCAGTCTCCCACGTCACTCACCGCTCTCACATACACACACACGTACTCAGTCTCCCATGTACTCACACCTTCTCACACATACACACGTACTCAGTCTCCCACGTACTCACACCTTCACACATACACACACGTACTCAGTCTCCCACGTACTCACACCTTCTCACACATACACACACATACTGTCTCCCACGTACTCACACCTTCTCACACATACACACGTACTGTCCCCACGTACTCACACCTTCTCACACATACACACACGTATCTCAGTCTCCCACGCACTCACACCGCCTCACACATACACACACGTACTGTCTCCCCACGTACTCACACCTTCTCACACATACACACACGTACTCAGTCTCCCACGTACTCACACCGTCTCACACATACACACAGCGACTGTCTCCCCACGCACTCACACCTTCTCACACATACACACACGCATTGTCTCCCACGCACTCACACCTTCTCACACATACACACGTACTGTCTTCCACGTACTCACACCGCTCTCACACATACACACACATACTCAGTCTCCCACGTACTCACACCTTCTCACACATACACACACGTATTGTCTCCCACGCACTCACACCGTCTCACACATACACACACGTACTCAGTCTCCCACGACTCACACCTTCTCACACATACACACACGTACTCAGTCTCCCACGCACTCACACCTTCTCACACATACACACACGTACTCAGTCTCCCACGTACTCACACCTTCTCACACATACACACACGTACTGTCTCCCACGCACTCACACCTTCACTCAAGCCTCACACACGTTCACTCACATGCACAGTCTCACAGCTACATCCTCAGGCATTCACACACTTACTCTCTCTTTCTCACAAACACACACCAGCCCCCCATCAATCTGACAAAGCTGCCCTGACATCTGTTCAGGGGGCCAGCACCCCGTGTCACGTTAACCCTCAGGGTGGCTCAGGGGTTTGGGCGGTGCCCAGACGGAAGGACAAGAGTCTGGTAGGCTGAGGGGTGCAGTCCCTTGGCCAGGCCAGCGGCCCTCACGACTCCTCCTCGCAGACGACGAGAAGATCCTGGTGGAGCCGGCGTGCGGGCGGCCCTGGCCGCCGTCTACAGCCGCGTGGTGCAGAAGCTGCAGGGCGAGGGGAAACTGCGCACACCCCTGGCCTCCCTGGTGGTCATCATCTGCGGGGGCAGCAACATCAGCCTGGGCCAGCTGCAGGCCCTCAAGGAGCAGCTGGGCCTGAGCAACGGGCCGGCCAAGTGAGCCTCGCGGCCACGCTGGACCTTCAGCACCTCGACACCGGCACCTCCTGGCTCCCACCAGCCGCCAAGGGGGAGGCCGGGCCACGCCCTCGACCAGGCTGGAAGGTCAGCGGCCAGCTGCACTTGGAACTGTGACCATGCAGTGACTGTCCTGTCCTCCTGCTGAGGTGGACACCCCTGGGCAGGCACCCCCCCGCATCCAGGTGCCCAGAGCAGGGGCGGGCCTCGGGGAGGGACCCAGAGATGACCGCTGCTGGGCTCCCGGGAAGTGGACCGGGGCAGGAGCCGCCTGTCCCTCCTCCCAGGAAGTCCTCCTCTCCCTCCCTCGTTTTTCTAATGTGCAAACTTTTTCATTGACAACGAAAAATAATATATTTATGCAATAAGAAGCTTGGAGTCTTTCCATGGCAGCCCTCGGCCTCCCCTACCTCCCCCTAAACACACACATAAGCCTGCGCTCAGCCCAGTGAGCATGTGAGCATCGAGCACCCGCCCCAAGGACCACCAGTGTGCTCCAAAACTAAAAAAGACCTCAGACAACACCTGGGAAAAAGTAGGTGCTCAATGGACAGACAGCGAGATGATGCACAGGTGACCACTAGATGGAAATGTGGATGGAAGATGGACAGACTGATGGAGGTAGGGATGGGTAGAGGGTCGGATGGATGGATGGATGGATGGACAGATGAATGGTTGAATGAATGGATGGGCAGATTGATGGGTGGATAGAGGGATGGACGGATGGGCGGATGGACGGATAGATGGGTGGATGGATGGGCGGATGGATGGGCAGATGGATGGATGGATGGACAGGTGGAGAGATGGACAGATGGATATATCAGCAGATGGATGGGCAGAATGATGGTTGGTGACGGATGAACAGATGGACAAATGGCTGGCTGAGCAAATGGATGGATGGAACGACGGATGGATGGACAGATAGAGGGATGGAAGGAACATGAGCATAAACGGATAAAAAGGTGGAAGGATGGACGTAGACATCCGATGCCTGGCTGGGTGGGTGACATAAAGTGTGAACAGATGCGTGGGAGGTGCGTGGCTGAGTGAGCATGTGGAGGGGCGTGGCTCAGAGGTGGAGGAGAGGGTGGGCTGGAGGTGACAGGACAGAAAGACCCAGAGGCAGATGCAGGGGGTGCAGAGCCACACCACAGAGAAAAGCTGCCAGCCCCACCGTCCCCTCGCTCGCCCAAAAAGCATGGCCCAGGGCTACAGCCTCTAGTTTAATGGTGGCACAGACTGCAGCTCATCCCTACAGCAGGGGCGTGGACACTGCCCGAGCGGGGACAGCTCCTCCTGGGGGCAGAGGGCGTGAGGCACAGGAGCAGAAGAGTCTGTGCCCCTGGGGAGAGGGAGGCCACCCGGGCCCCCCACACAGCTGCCAGAAACTTTGGTTTTTTGTTTTCAAGCTCCCGTCCTTAGGAAGCTGACGGGAGATGGGAGGGGGCGGGGGTGGGGGTGTCCTGCTTTCCGGGTGGGCGGCTGGGAAGGATGATGCCAGACAGACCCAACGCCCACATCTCTGGGCTGACGGCCGCCACCGCTCTAGGCCCATAGCGGAAGTGGGGCGACAGAAAAACCCGGGACAAGCTCTTCTGCCCCACTGGGGACCCTGGGTCAGAGGCTAGAGCCCCTCAAGGCCTCCTGAGGTGGGAAAGAGAAGCAGGGAGGGAGGCAGATAGACTAGCCATTCGGGGTTCCGTGCCCACCCATGAGGAGCCCTGAGAAAACTTGGCACACCCAGGGACTAGCTAGGTAGAGCGGAGGACAAAATCCATGGGGGGTGGAAGGGCCCCTGAAGCCCTGAAACGGATCTGGGGCGGAGCTAAACCCAGAGGGCGGGGCTAGCTCCCAGGGCGGAGCAAAACCCAGAGGGCGGGGCTAGTTCCTGGGGCAAGTCTACCTGGAGGGGGGGGCCAACTCCTGGGGGGGCTCAGCCCTGGAGGAGGGGGCTGGGGGCGGGGCAAAGCTGGAGGAGTCAATGGGTGTCCCTGCACAGGTCGCCCAGGTCCGGCACTGGCTCAGTCCCATGTGACCTCCACCGGCGAGAACTTCCAGAGGTCGGGCTGGCCCATGTGCAGCAGATGGTTGAAGGCGGGAGGTGCTCCACTGGAACGGGGGCACCTGGTCCCACGTGGGGCCGCTGACGGCCAGCATGCGCAGGCTCCTGGCTAGGCCCATGCTAGTCACCTGGGGGGTCATGGCGGTGCAGGGGCTGAGTGCCAGCTGGGGACCCCGGGCCCACCCTGCCCAGAGGCTCAGCTCAGGGCCAGCTGCGCCCCGGAGCGCGCCCTGGCGGGCGCGGCGCCGTTACCTTGGTGTCGATACCCGCGCGGCGCTGCTGGAGGGCCTGGAAAGGGTAGGAGCCGTTGGGCTGGTTGAGGTCGGAGCGGGCCGAGATGGCGTTCTCAGCGTTGGGCTGCGGGGTGCAGTTGCTGCAGAGCGACAGCGGTCGTGCAGGAAGTCGTTGTACCTGGGGTGGGGCGTGGGGGGTGGGGGGGGCTGCCGTCATGCCGGGAGGGGAGATGGGGGCGCAGCCACAGCCCCAGCACCGCCCAGCCCAGCCCCCTGCCACGGCCCCTGCCACGGCCAGGCTGCTTGTCTTTGCCTCGGTGTTTCCCAGGGTGTGACAGGAAGGAGCCCTGGGCCCACCCGGAACGGCGGGAGCCTCAGGTGCCACTGGGGGAGGGAGGGCGGGGGCACTGGCAAACTTTGTTCACTTAAAGGAGGCAGAATTCCAGGGGTGCTGAAGAATGTTTATCTGAAGAGAGGTGGGAGGTAGGCTCAGTCTGGGAGCCTTAGCTCCTAGCTCTGCCTAAGACCCTCCTCCAGGAAGTCCTCCAGGTCTGGGGCAGGGCACCAGGCTCTGGGGTCTGTCCAGGGCCTGTTTTTCTGACACCTCATTTGGTGGCCTCCCCAGTCACGTGGGGACGGTGGCCTTCCCCACAGCCCTGAGGAATGCCAGGACCATCACGGTGGCTCAGTGCCCCCAGGTTTGTGGAGACGTGCCGGGGCTCTGGGGAGCCGGCCGCTCACCTCATGAGCCGCAGCATGGAGGCCACGTCGTGCACCGTGGAATGGTCCCTCTGGAAGATCTGGGCACGGGGGTTCCGGTCATAGGAAAACCAGTCGCCATAGAGGGACACGAGGTCAGGCAGCCCGCTGGCGTTGAACACGGCCTCAAAGGCCCTGCAGGAACCAGGCGGTCACTCCCGGCCCAAACCCAGCTGGTTGGTGGCCGGAGCACAGTCTGAGGTCAGGGCAGGGAGCACCACACAGAGCTCTGGGGTCCCACAGGCTCCCCCGGGAGAAGCCAGGTGCTCGGGGCCTTGGCCCGCTCCGGGGGAGGGAACAGGAGTCTTGGTCACCATCCAGGGATGAGCAGGAAAGAACCATCACAAAAACTCATGAGCCTGGGGATGGCCGAGATGGTGGCCTGAGAGGCCAGGAGCCCCCCAAAGGGCCAAGCTAGACCCCAACTATACGGGAGTGTTTGCCAAAGGAGGGGAGAGCCTTTTGTTGATGGGTACAGAGAGGGACAGGGAAGGGCCCGTGGAGTGGGCAGGAGGGAGCCACAGGGTGTGTGTGGGGTGGGCACAGGCTGCGGGCGGACGTACGTGCGGGATGTTGTAGCTGGCCCAGTAGGTGGTGTTGTAGAGTTCTGCGGTCTTATCCGCCACTACCACCATGCCCCTGCGACAGAGGGCAGAGGAGCCAGGTGTGGGCACAACCCTGCTCAGAAGCCTGGGGTGCCCGTTGCTGGGTGGCAGACAGCTGGCGGCTTCTGCGTCCAGCCCAGTACCGGGCCCCCTCCTGCAGGCAGACCTCCAGGCACCTCTCCCGGCTTACTCACGGGAGCTGCTCGAGGACCGTGAGGAGCCCGCCTCGGGCCTGAGCCCGCCGGCAGGAAGACGCCGTAGTCCACGATCATCCACTGGTTGTTGTACCTGTAGACACAGGCCCTGAGAGGGTCAGGCTGGGTGTGCGTGTGGGGGACAGCTCCCCTCCCGGCCCCCATACCACCTGTCACCCCAATATCTGACCCGAGGGACTAGCTCCCAGGCACCCCAGTCCTGTGACTCTTGGGGCCTCCATCCCTCAGAGAGCCCCCTGAGCCCCCCAAAACCCACCTGTCCGTCTCAGGGGTGGGGCGGGGGAGCCTCCAAGGAACAGAGGTGTCAGGAGACATGGAGCCGGCAGCAAGGCCTGAGCCGGCTCGCCCAGGGGCCACTCACGTGCCACTGTTGAACTTCTTGAAGACGCTGGCCCAGGATAAGCCGTCCCAGGCCAGCCGGTTGGCGTACCATGCTGCGGAGCCACTCTAGCACCGAGCCCCTGGGCTGCACCAGCCGCCACAGCTCCGGGTTCCTGTTGCCGATGGTGGTCTCCAGGGTCACCTGCCGGGGGCAGCGCTGAAGGCGGCCAGGCACACTGCCCGCCCCGCCCCAGGCCCTAACTGAGTCCCGCTCTCCAGTTTCCTGGGAGCAGGGCAGGGGTGGTCGACACGAGGTTCTGGGAGCAGCCCCCATAGCCTGCCAGCACCCTGACCCCCAAGGCTGCTCTCTGGGTCAGCTCACGCGCCCTCAGGACTGGGGTGAGCGGAGCCTGCTGGCACGTGCAGGGCAGAGACGCCCTGGAGGCTCCTGGTGCTGGAGCCGAACCTGAGCCCCCAGAGCAGAGCTGGACGCAGCCAGAAGCCTCAGGAGTGACCCTTGAGGTCTCAGGGACGTAGCTGCGGGCAGCTTCTCGCGCCACTACTGTAGTCCAGGTCCACGCTGCCCCCCTCCCCTGCGCTGGTCACACCTGCACCAGGGTTCACCCTGCAGGGCCTCTAAAGCCCCCAGGGCAGCTGGGAACAAGGCTGGGAAGCGCTGCTGTGTCCCGAGTGAGACCAGGGACACCCACCTTCTGAGCCGCACTCCCCACCCGCACCCCTTCAACAACCAGGGAACCCAGTGCTCCCTCAGGGAGGTGCTGAATCCCGGAACGAGGGAACGTTTGCTGCTGACCCTTCTGGGACTGCCCAAGGGTCACCGGCTGTTCCCTGCAGCCTCGCCCACCCCCTCCCCACGAGTCTCAAAGCATTCTCCTGAGAAGGGGTGCACAGGAGGGAGGGGCCAGAGGCACAGAGGAGGGAGGACCAGGAGGAGGAAGAGGAGGAACAGGCAAAGGAGTGGAGGACAGCAAAGGGGAGGAGGGGGAGGAGGAAGAGACTCACCTCTGGGCTGTGACCCAGGCCACCCCCACCCCCGCGATGTCCCAGAACTGAACAGAAACAGGAGCGCGGCTGCTCCACACACACGAGGCTTTTGTGGGCAGCGATGGTTGCGCTGCACCGCGGGTTGCCAGGGCAACGCTGGCCCGGTGGGCCAGGGGCGTCTGGCTGACCGTGAGTCAGGGCAGCGAAAGCGGTCAGAGTTGGGAGCACCCAGAGGTGGGAGCAGGCACACAGAGGGAATTACCAGCTGACTGCTGCTGAGGTAGAAGTCGCCGCAGGAGAAGAGGGTGCCGGGGTAGGACGAGAAGGCCAGCGTGCTGCCCGCACCAAGCGGGAGTCGTCTGCGGGAGAGGGGCAGGGGTGCGCCAGACCAGCCCTCGGGGCCCTGGCCCCCACCCACCAAGGACGGGTGTCTCCTGGCCATGCTGAATCCACGCACGGCTGGACCCCTGCAACTCACTGAGCCTCTCTGAGCCTCAGTTTCCCGATGGGCGCCATGGGACTAATCTCTCACGTCCCCAAAGTGGGGGGCTGAATCACAGGCAACTTTCACTCCTTCTCAGTGCTCTACCGTGGGGGTGTGGGGGGCCACTCCTCAGCTGTCAGGGGATTGAACTGGGCTCAGCCACACACACTGCCTAGTCTCCTGTGCTCCATCTCCTGACCCCTCACCCAATGTTCTTTTATTGGTTTTGGGGTCACACCCGAGATGCCCAGGGCTGACTCCTGGCTCTGCACTCAGGAATCACTCCTGGTGGGTTCAGTGGACCATATAGGAGGTTGGGGCTTAAACCGGGTCCACTGCACACCAGCCCTCCCCGCTGTGCTACTGCTCTGGCCCCAACGTGTGTGTGTGTGTGTGTGTGTGTGTGTGTGTGTGTGTATGTGTTTCGCTTTTTGGGTTACATCCGGAGATACTCAGGGGTTACTCCTGCGGTGCTCAGGGGACCATATGGGATGCCGGGAATTGAACCCAACACTTTCTAATACCCTTCGGTGAGCACAGCCGACCTATGACCCTGAGCACCGCCAGGTGCTGGGCCGAGACTGTCACCGCAGAGCCAGAGCAAGTGAGCACATCTGGGAACACTTGAAATGAACCAGGGGTCAGTTGGCTGAGAAGTGCCCTGGGGGTCCAGGCACCCCGCGGACAAAGGAAAACCCAGACCCGAAGGTGCCTCCCGAGCAGCCGCCGACACGGGGCCCTCCCGGAAGAAGAAGCAAACCTCGGGGGCTCTCCCAGAAGAAGCAAACCTCGGGGGCCCTCCCGAAGAAGCAGCAAACCTCGGGGGCCCTCCCGGAAGAAGCAGCAAACCTCGGGGGCCCTCCCGGAAGAAGCAGCAAACCTCGGGGGCCCTCCCGGAAGAAGAAGCGGTACTCTTGATGACCCTCAGCATGTGCTGGTAGGAGCTCCAGGTGTTGTGGGCCACCAGCAGGTCCCGGCCCCCGGCAGCAGCTTGATGAGAGCCGAGCAGGCGCCCGAGCCCAGCACGCCGCTGCGCCGCCTTGTTCAGGGCCACCTCCAAGTCCTCCAGGTCCCCGAGATCTGCAGCAGGCTGCGGGTCAGGCGGGTCAGCGGCACCACACGGCTCACCCCTGGGCAGGGCGGCCCCTCCCCACCCGCCACCCACCACTCACAGGAAGCCCAGGGGCTTGAGGAAGAACTTCCCGGTGGGGAAGCTCACGCTGCCCCCGTAGCTGTCCTCCAGCCCCTTTAGCTGCAGCAGGATCAGCCGCACCTGGGGGAGGGGAGACCCGTGAGGCCAGCCCAGACCCCGTCAGCACCGGGAAGGGCTCCAGCAGGGGTGCAGGAGGGCCTAGATGCTCCCAGGGGCTCCAGCCAGCCCCCTCGGTGCCAACCACCCTCCTGTGTCCCCACTGTGCTGACTCCAAACCACACCCTGTAACAGCCTGGCTCAAAGCCACCTCCTCCAGGGAGCCTCCAGGCCTGCCACCCTCGACAAGCCCCAGGTCAGTCTTGCCTTTGGCAGCCGCAGTGCTGAGCCTGGGTTGGCCACTGTTTCATAACCAAAGAATATCACCACTGTATTCCCACAGGGCCTAGTATCACTGGAGGGAGGGAGGAAGGGAAGGAGAAAGGACGAAGGGAAGAGGAAGAAGGAGGAAGAGGACGGGTGGATGTGTGGGTGGATGAGGGGGAGATGGTCAGGTGAGCTACAGAGGAGTGGGTGGGTGGTGGTCAGAGGGGTAGACGCTGCCCCCCCACCTGGTGCCAGTAAGAGGAGCCCTGCTGCAGCTCCATCATCTCCTGCATCCACTCCAGGTTGGTCTCCAGGAAATTCTTGAGCTTCTCACAGTAATCGACTCGTACTCGAAGGGGCCACAGTAATTCACCACCGTGTTCATCCAGTGCATGTAGATGAGCTGCAGGGCGGACAGGTGGGCTGGGGGTGCTGCTCCCCACCCCAGCTCACGCTCCCACCCCTCCGAGCCGTCTCTGGTCCTGGCTCAGGCAGCTCCAGAAGGCTGGTCTCACCCATCTCCTCCGGCAGCCGTCTACTGTCCTACGGCAGGCACTGGCGACACAGCTGGGAACCGGACAGGGTCACAGCCCCCAGGACAGGGTCACAGCCCCCAGGTCAGGGTCACAGCCCCAGGAGAGGGTCACAGCCCCCAGGAGAGGGTCACAGCCCCCAGGACAGGGTCACAGCCCCCAGGAGAGGGTCACAGCCCCCAGGAGAGGGTCACAGCCCCCAGGTCAGGGTCACAGCCCCCAGGGAGAGGGTCACAGCCCCCCAGGAGAGGGTCACAGCCCCCAGGTCAGGGTCACAGCCCCCAGGAGAGGGTCACAGCCCCCAGGTCAGGGTCACAGCCCCCAGGTCAGAGTCACAGCCCCCAGGAGAGGGTCACAGCCCCAGGAGAGGGTCACAGCCCCAGGAGAAGGTCACAGCCCCCAGGAGAGGGTCACAGCCCCCGGAGAGGGTCACAGCCCCCAGGAGAGGGTCACAGCCCCCCAGGAGAGGGTCACACCCCCAGGAGAGGGTCACAGCCCCCAGGTCAGGGTCACAGCCCCCAGGAGAGGGTCACAGCCCCCAGGTCAGGGTCACAGCCCCCAGGTCAGAGTCACAGCCCCCAGGAGAGGGTCACAGCCCCCAGGAGAGGGTCACAGCCCCAGGAGGTCACAGCCCCCAGGAGAGGGTCACAGCCCCGGAGAGGGTCACAGCTCCCCAGGAGAGGGTCACAGCCCCGGAGAGGGTCACAGCCCCCAGGAGAGGGTCACAGCCCCCAGGAGAGGGTCACAGCCCCCCGGAGAGGGTCACAGCCCCCCCAGGAGAGGGTCACAGCCCCCAGGAGAGGGTCACAGCCCCCAGGAGAGGGTCACAGCCCCCAGGAGAGGGTCACAGCCCCCGGAGAGGGTCACAGCCCCAGGACAGGGTCACAGCCCCCAGGAGAGGGTCACAGCCCCCAGGAGAGGGTCACAGCCCCCGGAGAGGGTCACAGCCCCCAGGAGAGGGTCACAGCCCCCAGGTCAGGGTCACAGCCCCAGGACAGGGTCACAGTCCTGTCCACTTGGTACTCTGCCTCAGAACCCAGAACGTGTTGCAGACTTTGTACCTGCGCCAAGCAGTACCTAGCGCATTTTGCGGTTGCTGGTACTTGACAGAGAGTCTCGCGTGGGAGATATGAGCTTTGCCCCCGCACCCGTCCCTGGCCCTACTACACTGCACTTTTAATGTATCTGCAACATGATCTTTACTGAAAGAAATCCAGAGGTGTGCGGATGAGACAGAGAACGTAGGTTTCTGCAGAGAGGAAAAAGGTCCCCAGTACACCTCAAATTACTGGTCTACTGATTGTTTTTGAGGGGAGATACACAGTGCTTGGGGGCTGCTCCGTGCTCAGGGGTCACTTGGGATGCTACAGGGCCAGAGCCCGGCCCCCCACATCAGAGCAGCAGAATCCACGCTCCCCCTCGAGCCGCCTTCCTGGCCCTCGGGTCTGAGACAAATGCGGGGGCCGCCTTTCCCTGCCACAGGCCTTGGGTGCCCGCGTGCCGGCTCACCTCCTGGGACACAGCGGCCTCCACCACGCGCCGCGGCGTAGGCCTGCAGGCTGTCATTGTAGCGGCCGTCAGTGTTCACCTCCAGCAGCGCCCACCTGGGGGCGGGGGCGGGCGGGTCAGGGGCGGCATTGCCCGCACTGCAGGTTCACCTTTGGGGGCTTCTGTTCCCGCAGCTTTCTGCGCTGGGTGCCTGTCTGGGGGTGGGCTCACTCCCTCTGGAAGGGGCTTTTTGCGGGAGGGGCCGGGGGAAGCGGGCAGGAGCCAGGCTGGAGCTGCTCCGCCTCCTCTCCCATCCACAAGGTCTCCACGCACCAATTCTGGAACGTTCTGTTTCAGGTGACGTGGGGACCGTGAGCCAATGTCAGCTACAGCAAAGGGAAAAGCAGAGACGAGGGGACAATGGGGGCCAGTCACCGCAGGCGGCCGGGTAGAGAGGAGAGACACCAGAACCCAACACACAGACACATTCAAATCCCAACAGACCCAGGTGCCCGGCATCCCATATGGTCCCCGAGCACCCCGAGAGTGATTCGGGAGCACAGAGCCAGGAGCAAGGCTGAGCATCACAGGTGTGCCCCTCCCGAAAAAAAGTATAAAAATAAAGTCCTGACCTCTAGGGCCAGAGTGACAGTTCAGCAGGGAGGGCCCTGGTGTTGCAGGTAGCCAACAAGATTATGATCCCCGGCACAATGTAGGGTCCCCAAAGCACTGCCAGGATGAGCCAAGCACTGAGTCAGGAGTAAGGTCTGAGCACCGCCGGGATGGGCCCCCCGAAATAAGTGAACCAATAAAACCCAGACCTCCAGCCGTAAGCACTGGGCCGTGACCACAGATCAGATCCTGCCGGTGGAGGGCAGGAGCCCCCCAGATGCCTCTTGCACCGGACCTGCTGGGGCTCCCGTTCCCGAGTCCCACGTGCCTTCTCTCCACCATCACTCACAAGCCCAGAACCCGAGGAGTGCGCGGGAGGGAAGGGGCCTGGACAGCAAAGTGGCCACAACAGAGAGGAGGAAGCAGGAGGTGTGGGAGAGGCCTGGGCACACGGCACAGGCCTCAGTTTCCCCAGCTGTAAAATGGGCCGAGGACACCTGCTCTGTCTTCGTGCTGTGAAAGTACAAATGTAGGTTGGGGCTTTCTGAGACCCCACGGAATTCCCTTCAAGGCCTCTTCAGGGGGAGCAAGAGGCTCAGAGAGCACAAGCGAGCTGCCCAAGGTCACACAGCAGAGGCTGGGCTAGCCAGGCCTTGCCTCAGGACTGTTTCCCTAGCGGGCATCAGGCAGGCCCTCTTAGATGTGTTTGGCTGGGCCAGAAAACATGTATGAGTCAGCAGCGTGCAGGTCGTGGAGCAGGGAAGTGGGGTGCCCACACAGACCCCAGCCCACCCGTGGCACAGAAGGGCTCTCCTCGCAACCTCCCTCCCATCTACGTGAGACCCACCCTGTGCCACAAAGCACGGGAATGGGGTGGCCCCCGTGGATGCATGCCAGCAAGATGGACGGGCCAGGCCTGGTGACTGGGTTCTAAGCACTGGGGCAAGCTCAGAAGGGATGGGCTAAGGGGGTCCCAAAGACCACCCAGCCCAGCCCGGATCCCTGTGGGGTGGGCGGGGGTGGTGCCTGCTGGCAAAACCTTGCCCCTTCTGTGCTCCCCACTAAACAGGACCGCCCTGACCTGTGTCCATGGCAGAAGGGGTGCATGGGTGAGTGGGGAGGAAATGAAAAGGGGCTGGTCTGAGGCCCCCCAGGGGTCCCCACCCACCCAGCCTCCCGGCCAGGGGTGCAGGAATGAGCTGACACTGCAGGAGCTGGGTTGGACCGCTGTGAATGACAGCTGAGGTCCCGATCTGAGCTGGCCCAGGCGACTCCCAGGCCCCGGGGCAGAGAGGAGCAGAGCCCAGGTGAGCCCTGGTGGACATTCCTCTTCCTAGCCCGGCAGGACACCGGCAGGCTGGCCTAACTTTGCAGGAGAGGCAGGGGGCTGGGGGCTTCCAGACAGGAAGGAGGGCGCTGGACCCCAGACGCAGAGGCTTAGGCTTTATCACGGTCCACCCGCCAGGCCTGAACACGCTGACGCTGGGGCCCCAGAGACGCTATACTAGCCGGCCTGCCCCATCAGGAGCTGGTGCAGCGGTGGGGGCAGCCTCCAGGGCGGGGAGTCCGGTGGGCCACCGGCCGTGCCTGGACCCCACAGCAGGCAAGGGCCCGGCGCCCCCTCCCTGCCTCCCCCGCTGCCCCGCGCGGGCCGGGCCAACCCTCACCCCGTCTCGTGGATGGCGTTGGTGAGGTTCGCCCAGGCCACGGCCCCGGGGTAGAGGCCATCCATCACTCTCAGCTGTCCGGTCTGGGAGTCCAGGATCACCGAGCGGGTGCGGCAGGCCTCAACGAACTGCCCGCTTTTGCCCCCAGCCGCCCCCGGGGTCGGGATCGCGCCCGTCGGGCCGTTCAGAAACAGCCCGGCCGGCAAGGCCAGCACCAGGGCCAGCGCCAGCGGCCGCGTCGGGGCCCGCCACAGGCGGCCGCCCGCAGAGCCGGACAGCGCGGCCACCATGACGCCGCCGAGCCGGGTGCTGGGGCGCTCACGTGACCGCGCGCCGCGAGGAGCGGGACCGTGCCCGCACTTCCTGGTAGGCGGGGCTTGTCCTCTGCGGGCGGGTGGAGCCTGCGCAGATTCCCTGGTGGGCGGGGCTTGAGGCACTTAAGGGGGCGGGGCCGTCCTTAAAGGGCCCACCCAGTCCGGTGCAATTCGTCAAATAGGTTCCGCACAGATTTTGTGTGTGTTTGAGCCACACCCGCCGGTGCTCTAGGCTTACTTTTTGGCTCTTCACTCAGGAATTCCTACTGGAGGGGATGGGGGACCATATGGGATGTCAGGAATTAAGGTGTGCCGCCTTCGAGGCAAGCGCTGTACTGTCTCTCCGGGGCGTTCCTTCCTCCTTCCCCCTTCCCCCTATTCTGGTTTGTTGTTTTTTCCATTTATTTATTTTTTTTTGGGGTCACACCCGGCTATACTCAGGGGTTACTCCTGCACTCAAAAATTACTCCTGGCGGTGCTCAGGGGACCATTGGGATGCCGGGATCCAACCCCAGTGGTAACAAGCAAGACAAATGCCCTCCCCGCTGTGCTGTCCTCCCGTCCCCTACTCTGGCCCTGCCCCTGTTCCCCAATCCTCTGACGCTTGTTTTGTCTTTGCTTTGGGGGTCACACCCGCGGATGCTCAGGGGTTTCTCCTGGCTTTGCATCCAGGAATCACTCCTGGTGCTGGGACGGGACCCAGGTCAGTTGTATGCAAGGGTAGCGCGGTCCCCTCTACTACCGCTCAGGCCCCTCCCTCTGTGCCTTCTGAGCCCCCTCCCTGGATGCTGGCTCCCTTTCCCACCTGACAGGAGAAAGGTCAAGTTCATGTACCTACTCCCCACCCTCAGCCTCCTCTCATCCCTCCCAATCCCCCACCACACGTGCTAAGGTATCTCGGAGCAGTGAGCAATGATGTGGGGGGCATACCCTGCTGTGTTCGGAAGCTCAGAGCACTGGAGTCCTGTGTGATGGCCTGAGCCTCAGTTTTCTGCCCTGTAAAATGGAGGCAGTAACAGTAGTGACCCTCGAGGTGCAGAGGCCCCAAGCACACACCGTCCTCTGGAACACAACAGCGCAACCACTTGGAAGGGACATGTCCTTAGAACTGTCCAGTGTTCCTAGAAGTGTCCGATGTTCTCAGAAGTGTCCGGTGTTCTTAGAACTGTCCTATGTTCTTAGAACGGCCACCCAGGCCCACCCACTTGCCCCCACAACAGGCGCCAGGGGCACTCTCTGTTCCTGTGTGTGCAGCTCACTCGGGATCAGCTGATGCCCTGATCATCTGCCCTTTGGGGAAGTGGCTCCAGATTTGCTGAGTTTGGAGCCCAAGTTTCCTCCCTAAGGGGCCTTGACTCCTTGCTCAGGCCCCAGGGCCAAGTGGATTCTCCTAAACTCTCATAGGGGCTGGCAAGCAGGGCCAAGGTGGTGTTGGGAGAGCCCTGACCAGTGTGGGAGTGAGAGGGATCCTTGGGGACAGAGAGGGCAGACAGGGGGCCTGGGGCGTGACCCCTGGGACGTGACCCCTGGGACGTGACCCCTGGAGCGTGACCCCTGGGGCGTGACCCCTGGGACGTGACACCTGGGATGTGACCACTGGGTTCCCGCCCCAGCCCCTGGACACTTAGCACCTGGGTCCCTGGGAAAGGCCACGTCAACGTGCTAATAAGTAAAATAAACTTCCTCATTGTGCCTTAACTTATATTTCCCCCTTTAAACTTCTAGTTTTGTTTCTAGTTTGGGGCCACACCTGGTTGCACTCAGGGCTGACTCCTGGCTCTGTGCTCAGGGCTGACTCCTGGCTCTGTGCTCAGGGCTGACTCCTGCCCCTGTGCTCAGGGCTGACTCCTGGCTCTGTGCTCAGGGCTGACTCCTGCCTCTGTGCTCAGGGCTGACTCCTGGCTCTGTGCTCAGGGCTGACTCCTGGCTCTGCGCTCAGGGCTGACTCCTGGCTCTGCTCAGGGCTGACTCCCTGCCTCTGTGCTCAGGGCTGACTCCTGGCTCTGTGATCAGGGCTGACTCCTGGCTCTGTGATCAGGGCTGACTCCTGCCTCTGTGCGCAGGGGCTGACTCCTGCCTCTGTGCTCAGGGCTCACTCCTGGCTCTGTGCTCAGGGCTCACTCCTGGCTCTGTGCTCAGGGCTGACTCCTGGCTCTGTGCTCGGGGCTGACTCCTGGCTCTGTGCTCGGGGCTGACTCCTGGCTCTGTGCTCGGGGCTGACTCCTGCCTCTGTGCCTCGGAGCTGACTCCTGGCTCTGTGCTTGGGGCTGACTCCTGGCTCTGTGCTCGGGGCTGACTCCTGCCTCTGTGCTCGGGGCTGACTCCTGGCTCTGTGCTCGGAGCTGACTCCTGGCTCTGTGCTCAGGGCTGACTCCTGGCTCTGTGCTCAGGGCTGACTCCTGGCTCTGTGCTCAGGGCTGACTCCTGGCTCTGTGCTCGGGGCTGGCTCTTGGCAGGATTTGGGGTGGCCTATGTGATGCTGGGGATTGGTTCCTCAGCCTTGTCCAGTGGCGTGGGTGGGGAGCCCTTGCAGAGGGGTGTGGCAGGGTGACCCAGACAAGGGCCAGGATAGGCGGCGCTGGCAGGATCCCACAGTCTAGCTCTGCCCCAGCTCATTGAGAGGTTCAGGGAGGTGGCATGAGGGGGGGCAGGCCAGTGGAGAAGGGACCCATTCCTTCCAGCCTTCCTCAGCGCCCACCTCTGCCCACAACCCTCTGCATGAGTCCAGATGCTCTTAGCAGCTTAAAAAAATATATGTATATATATATATGTATATACAGATATATATATAGATTGATTTTTGGTCACACCCAGCAGTGCTCAGGGGTTACTCCAGGCTCTGCACTCAGGAAAATTACCCCTGGCATTTATTATTCCTGCACTCAGGAAATACCTCTGGTGACGCTCAGGGGAACATATGGATCACTTGTATCACTTCTCTTCCCGTTGATCATCGATTTGCTCGAGCGGGTGCCAGTAACGCCTCCATTCATTGGGAATGAGGTCCATTATTGTTACTGTTTTTGGCATATCAAATACACCACGCCGTAGCTTGCCGGGCTCTGCCGTGGCTCTGGGTTCATCCCAGGGGCCAAGTCTTTTTCTGTGTCAGACCATCAACCATCCAGGGCCCACGGGGCAGAGCCCTGGGTATAGACAAGCCTGTCTCCTGTCTGCCACCTGCTAATGCAGCCGGGCACTGCAGCCACACCATATGGGATGCCAGGAATTAACCCTGGTCTGCCCTGTGCTAGGTAAACACCCTCCCTGCAGAGCTGTCTCTCAGGCCCCTGTCAGCTTCTTTTTACTGGGGCTTCTATAGAGTCAGTCACTTTCCCCAGACCCCAGCACCACCAGGAGTGATCCCTGAGCACTGCTGGGTGTGTTCCCAAGACAAACAAAAAAGGTGCCCTGGAGTTGGGCTTCACCGATAGGGGCTCCGCTCAGAACAAGGCCCAGTGGTTGGACTCGCCCAGAGAGAGAAGGAAGGAGAGAGGGTCACACCGCCCCCTCCGGCTGGGAAATTGGCAGGGTCCAGCTCCTTACTAGGCTGCCCGACCTACTTGTCATTTCTGCTTCTAAAGGGAGGCAGCTGGAGGCGATGCCATCCTCTGAGGACGCCGCAAGCGTTTCAGGAAGGGCAGCCAGAATATTAGGGGAAGCCCAGACTAGCGCTCCCCAGGAGCGTTTCCACCCGCTGTCTGTCCACCCGTGCCCGCAGGAAAGAAACCCCCCACGGCTCACCCCCAGACCCCCCTCTCTGACCTCCTGTTGTTTACACCCAACTAGGTTTTTTTTTTTTTGGCTTTTTGGGTCACACTCGGCAATGCTCAGGGATTACTCCTGGCTCTGCACTCAGGAATTACTCCCTGGAGGTGCTCGGGGGGGACAATATGGGATGCTGGAGATTGAACCCTGGTCGGCCACGTGCAGGCAAACGCCCTCCCGCTGTGCCATCGCTCGGGGCCCCTTCACCCAACTACGTTTACTTCAACCTCTTGAGCACCCATAGGCACGGGTGGGGGACGGAGATGCACTTGGCTGACCAGGGTTTGATCCCCAGGACCCCGTATGACCCCCAGTCCACCAGGAGTGACCCCTGAGTCATAACCAGGAGTAACCCCTGGCTATGGTCCCAAAACAAAAACAAAAATTAAAAACAGCTAAAACGGGGAGGCGGAGCGATAGTGCAGGGGGAGAGGGCGTTTGCTTTGCACCGCAGTTGACCCGGGTTAAATCCCCGAGTTCCCTGAGCACCGCCAGGAGTGATTCCTGAGTGCAGAGCCAGGAGTAACCCCTGAGCACCGCTGGGTGTGACCCCAAACCAAACATACCAAAAAAAAAAAAAAAATTAAAACAAAGAGAAACGACCCGCAGGGGACTGAGTCGCAAGCCTATCAGATCTTCCAGGGCGGCGTTGCCTTTAAGGAGGGGCGTGGCTTAGGGCGTGTCGTGGGCGTGTCGTGGGCGTGGCCGGGGAGCGCGGGGCGGGGGGCGCGGGGCGATCCCGGACGCTGAAGCCGGCAGCGCTTGCGGGCGCGGCGCAGGGGTCGGGGGGTGCTCGCCGGGAGACTTCGGGCTTACGGGTTCGTAACCGACCGAGGTAAGAGGAGCCTTTGCGGCCGCCGGGGCTTCCCCCGAAAAGCGTGTCCCTGGAGTCCGACTTCCCCATCCCGGTCGGGATTGGGAAACTGAGCAAAAGAACGTTCCGGAGCGCGGCGCTCGGGGTCAGCCCGGCCTCCTGCCCCCTGCCCCTGCCCCCTGCCTCTCTCCTAGCCCGGCCTCCTGCCCCTGCCCCTGGCCTCTCTCCTAGCCCGGCCTCCCTGCCCCTGCCCCTGCCTCTCTCCTAGCCCGGCCTCCCTGCCCCTGCCCCCTGCCCCCTGCCTCTCTCCTAGCCCGGCCTCCTGCCCCTGCCCCTGCCACTCTCCTCTGCTCTACAGATTCCGAGCTCGGGGCACCCACCGGCCGGCGCCCAGGACACGCGAACTGACTCTATTTGGGGGCCGGGGACGCAGCCTCAATGTCCCGCCCGCTGGAGGCCCTGGGCGACCCGCCTTCGTCCGCACTTTTCAGAGGAGGACCCAGCACTCAGAGAGGTGGACCGAGCTCCCCAAGGCTGTGCAACCCCCGGAGTGCTTGGAAGTCGGCGGGTACCCAAGTGAAGGAGATCGAAGAGCCAGGGGGCAGGTGAGAGGGGGCAGGTGACCTCTGGGCGGGTGCGAGGGGGCAGGTGCCCTCTGCTGGCCGCGTTCCTGTCCTCAGGCTTCACCCCCTGCCCCTGTCCCCATCCGGATGTTGAGAAAGACCGTCGAGTTACAAAAACAACTGTGTGCCTGACTGAGCCCTGGCTCCCGGCAGAGCACGCTCAGCCACCACCTGTGGGCCAAGGAGCTTGTCAAGGACTTTTTCAGTTCCTTCCCCACCCGGCCTCCCAGTTTTTTTTTTTTTTTTTTAATTTGTTTGGAAGGAAACCAGGCGGTTGGACCTGGAAAAGGCAGGACTAGGCTGACGCTCGCCAGTTCTGCTTGTGATGGGGAGGGGTATGTGGAACCATTCACTTCCCTTCGGGTCTTGATTGCTCTGTGCCACAGGGCAGGCTCACGGGTGTTTGACCTTGCAGGGTGGTCTGGGCTGGTTGGGGACGGCGCTGCTGAGCCCAGCCCCTCCGGGAGAATGGTGGCCTTGTCACGTGTGCAGAATTGTTCAGAGTTTGGGGTGAGGCCCAGGATTGGCTCGGAGTGCCAGTGTGCCCTCATAGTGGGCATCAGGAGTGCACCTCTTTTTCTTGGGGAGGAGCTTTTGGGTCACAGCCGGCAATGCTCGGGGTTACTCCTGGCTCTGCCCTCTGGAATTACTCCTGGCAGTGCTCTAAGGACCATATGGGATGCCAGGATTGAACCCGGGTTGGTCGTGTGCAAGGCAGACGCCCCTCCCCGCTGTGCTATTGCTCTGGCCCCTGCCTGGGAGGGGGTATTTGGTGATGTTCCGACCCCACATCACTCACTTGTGTTTTTCTCACCAGCTGGGCCCCTGTAGGCACATACCTGGGATGAGTGTCTAGAGAGTCCTGTAGCCTGATCTTTTTTGTGGGGCTGGAGGGGTAGGGTGGGCCACACCCAGAGGTGCTCAGGGCTCACTCCAGGCAGTACTGGGGATTGGACTAGAGTTGGCTGCATGCCAGGCAAGCATCTTCACCCTTTGTATACACTCTTGTTTTTTTTTTTCTTTTTTTGGGTCACACCGCCATGCTCAGGGGTTACTCCTGGCTCTGCACTCAGGAATTACTCCTGGCAGTGCTCGGGGACCATATGGGATGCCGGGATCGAATCCGGTTTGGCTGCATGCAAGGCAAACACCCTCCCCACTGTGCTGTCGCTCCGGCCCTGGGGGGTCTGGCTTTTTCATGACGACATTCTAAGAGTTCCAGCTGGAAGCCAGAGGGGTCCCTTAAGCCTGTCATGTCAGGTTGTGGCCCGCAGACAGAACTGCACAGAACTGCAGGACCTTATGCGGTCTCTGTGCTCCCCACGGGCTGCGCGTGTTTAAGCCCAAAGGGCCTTCAAGGTGTGACGCTCATCTCCTCCCTGCGCTCAGACCTGCAGAAGGGAAGTTGGGGGGCGGACCCCGTGGGCACCGCATGGCCAGGGGTCTGCAGCAGGTGCCGAGCTTGCTCGGACTCCTGTTCACTATGGCGGAGACGGTGTCCGGGGCCAGCAGCCCACCCACCGGGACCCACGATGGCCTGCAGTTCCTGCCCGCCACAGAGAGCAGCCCTATGGGAGATGTGAGTATCTGGGCAGGAAGCTGGCGTGAGGTGGGGCAGGCGGCAGTCCACAGCAAGTGTTATGGGCAGCTACTGTGTCCTGGGCACGGCGGGACCCGGGGCTGCCCCAGGAACCAGGCAGGCGGAAATCCCAGCCCTGCGGACAGACAGACAGACACCAGGGCCCCTATCCCGCAGTTCCAAGAAGCAAGACCCAAGAGAGTCGGAGTGCATCTGCTCTGGGGAGTCTGGAGGGGTGCTGGGAGGGGCTGCTGGCCACGGGATTGCTGAGAATGTGACCTTTGATCCCTGTGGACCCCCCGCCCCCCTTCCTCCAAAGAATTCTGGGAAAATGACTTGAGGCAGGAACTCACTGGCCACAGGTCTGCCCAGAGGACTGAGAGGTGAAGAGTAAGAGGTGAGCTGGACATCGGTGATGATCAGATTAGGACAGGCCTTCTGGGCTCAGTCTGGGGGGGGGAGATTTGATAGTTCCTCAGCAGAATCCCAAGCTGATTCACTCTGACTTTTCTTTTTCTTTCTTTTTTTTCTTTTTTTTGGGTCACACTCGGCAATGCTCAGAGATTTCTCCTGGCTCTGCACTCAGGAATTACTCCTGGCGGTGTAATTCCATATGGAATGCCGGGATTGAACCCGGCCGGCTGCATGCAAGGCAAAGGCCCTCCCGCTGTGCTGTCGCTCCGACCCTCATTCTGACTTTTCTGTTTTTTTTTTTTTTTGAGGAAAGAGAGTGGCCCAGGGGACCAGTGGGGGTACCGGTGGCAGGAGAAGGAGCGATGTGGAGGGCCTGGGTGTGTGAGACGCAGAGAACGGGGTGTCAGATGGGCTCGGTGCGGGGCCACGGTGGAGAGCAGGAGGTGGGGACAGCTCCAGGCTTTGTCTCGGCGACTCAGGGTGTCGGCAGGGACCCTTTGGGGACACAGCAGGGAGATGTACAAGGCGACCCCTGAGCATAGAGCCTGGAATGGGGTCCCGGGATGGGGCCCCCGGACAAACACAAGCCAGAAGGTAGCCTTGAGGTTGGGGGGAAGGGGGCGGGGGTGTGGGTCTCCTGGTCACAGGAGGCTGATTCCTGGCGGGTGACAGGGTCTGTGGCCCCGCAGTGCCGCGTGGTGTGTGACCTGAACGTGTCCCGCACGCTGTCGCTTCGTCCGCACCAACCCAGACTGCAGCAGCCCCGATGGGCTCCTGAACTACCTGGACGGGATCTTCTGCCACTTCCCTGCGCACCTGCTGCCTCTGGCCGTCTTCCTCTATGTGAGGTCCCCGCGCTGGGGCTGGGGCGGTGGGGGCTGGGGCTCCGGACCCTCACCCTCTCCTCTCTGCCGCCCCTGCAGGCCCTCTGGCCGTCTTCCTCTATGTGAGGTCCCGCGCTGGGGCTGGGGCGGTGGGGGCTGGGGGCTGCGGACCCTCACCCTCCTCTCCTCCGCCCCTGCAGGCCCTCTGGCTGCTCTTCCTCTTCCTGGTTCTCGGGTCACCGGCAAAGTTGTAAGTTGGCCCTGGGGCTCCCCTTGAGGGCGGCGGGAAGCAGAGCCCCTGGAGACTGGAGACTGTTTGGGGGTGCAGGGGCCGCTCCCCTGTTCGTCTTTCTGCCTAGTTTTTCTTTTTCTTTTGATTTATGGATCACACCCTGTAGTGCTCAGGGCTGACTCCTGGCTCTGTGGTCAGGGATCACTCCTGGCGCTGGGAGGCCCTATGGGGTGTTGGGGATGGAACCCAGGTGGGCTGCATGCAGGAAGCGCCCCATCCACTGTGCCATCTCTCTGACCTTTCCCAGTTTCTGCCCTAACTTGTCAGCCATCTGCACCAGCCTCAAGCTGTCCCACAATGTGGCAGTATCCTTTGTCTGGCCTCTGGGGGCAGGATGGGGGCTGCTGGGACTGGGTGGGCCGTGGCCTACAGTGACTCCCCTTGACCCGTCTCCCCATGGCGTCACCTTCCTGGCCTTCGTAATGGGGCTCCCGATATCTTCAGTGCACTGGTGGCCTTCTCAGACCACGCACGGCCGGCCTGGCTGTGGGGGCACTGTTTGGTATGTGTGTGTGTGTGTGTGTGTGTGTGTGTGTGTGTGTGTGTGTGTGTGTGTGCGTGCATGCATGTGCCTGTGGGGGCAGGGGCCGCTGGGGTCAGCAGGGCGCAGCCTGGGCGGGCCTCTCGGCGCCCGGCGTGCTGGTCACCACGGTGGTGGCAGGGGGCATCGCCTTCCTGCGCCCCTTCACGGCCGCGTCCAGGCCTTTTCTCCGAGACATCTCCTTCTACATGGTGTCCACATTCCTGACCTTCACCGCATGCTACATGGGCAAGGTCACCCTGGCCTGGGCGCTCGGTGAGCAGCCATGGGCCTTACCTGCAAGGGAAACGGGGAGCAGGGGGACAGGCAGCGGCAGGCAGGGTCAGTCCAAGGTGGTTTACGGGGAGGGGGCACACCCGGTGGTGTTGGGGCTGGGCTCCTGCATACGGTCCGAGGGGGTGGCCAGGGTGGGCGGGGGCAAGTCCATAGTCTCCCCAGCCCCCGCTGCCACCTGAGGTCTCACTGGGAGACCCCCCTCAGAGTCAAGTGCAGGCAGTGAGAGCCACAGGAAATGCCAGGTCTACGCAGCTCTGCTCTGGGCCCGCCTGAGACCGCGGTGACACCGCTCCTCCCTGCAGGCTGCCTGGGCCTGTATGTCTTCTATGTGATCACTGTGGTTCTCTGCACCTGGGCCTACCGCTGGCAGCGGAGGCGAGCCCTGGCCTGCTCCATTCCGGGGACCCCAGGTAAGGTACAACCCCACCGTTGGTGCTCACTTCCTGCCTGCCGGCCTCTGCCTCGTCCCCCTCGCCTGTCCCTCTCAGCACTGTCATCACATAAGGCCACTGTTGCTCACTGGGTCAAGCGGGCTGTCCATCGGCTGTCTGCTTGGGGGACTATATGGGATGCTGGGGATCGAACCTGGGTCGGCTGGGTGCAAGGCAAACGCCCTTGTGCTATCTCTCCAGCCCTCTGTACTGACTTTCTTCACCTGCCCACGTGTTGGCCTGTGAACCCCATTTTGTAGGACCAGACTCTGATTTCTAGCTATATCCCTGGCACCCGGCACATGTGCTGGTGGCCCCCACCCCTTCCAGGAAGTCTGCCAGGATTTTATTCCTCCTTTGCACACGTGGTCCGCTTCAGAGCTCAGTTCTTGTCATCTCTGCACAGCCTTCTAGAAGCACGTTAAACCTATCAGGCCCGGACAAAGGGGAAGAGAGTTGTGGAGAGGAGCCAAGGGTCCCCCGAGGCAGCGAGCCAGGGCTGACGCCCCTTCCTGACTTGAGTCCAGCTGCTTTCCCTGGAGGTCCCCGTCCTGCATCCCAGGGCTCAGCCTCTGGGCGTTCTGGAGGATGCAAGGAAGCAGGAGGAGCCCCCAAAGGGTGGGGCAGCCCCAGACGCTCCATCCTCAGGCGCCCAGACGTGGCTCCCTCTCTCCAGCCCCAGACGCTCCATCCTCAGGCGCCCAGACGTGGGCTCCTCTCTCCAGCCCCAGACGCTCCATCCTCAGGCGCCCAGACGTGGGCTCCCTCTCTCCAGCCCCAGACGCTCCATCCTCAGGCTCCCAGACGTGGGCTCCCTCTCTCCAGCCCCAGACGCTCCATCCTCAGGCGCCCAGATGTGGGCTCCTCTCACCTCTGAAGGCCTCTGAGGGTGCCTGGGGGCTGGGAGGCACTTGTACCCCAAATTCTCCCTCTGCGTGGGGGCCTGTGTGAGACGCCCTTTCCTACAGAGCTGCCGTCCGACGCCGAGGAGGACCCCATGTCTTCCAGCACTTACAGCTACGACTACTGTGGTGAGTGGGGCTGGGAGGACGGGTCCGAGCCACTGGGGGGCCTCCCTGGACGCCTGACGCCTGACACCCCTGCCCCTGACGCCTGTCACCCCTGACCCTCACACACACAGGTGAAGAATACCAGCCACTGCTGTTCTACCAGGAGCCCACGGCGCGTATCCTGGTGCGAGGCCTTAGCCCCTGGACAGCAGGGTGTGGAGGATGAAGTCCACCGCCTGGAGGGTCCTCAAGGTCATCAAGGTACCGGTGGGGCCTGGGGACAGCGTCCGTGAGGGAGAACAGAGTGCTCAGGGCTTGGGGCAGTCGAGCCGTGGAGCTTGGCCTGACCTGAGCTCTGCAGACTAAACAGGAGGGCAGAGGGCGTCTGCCGGGACGTGTAGGGGTCCTGCCCAGCCCCCTGCCCCCGTAGGCTGAGGGAGGCGGGGACTGGGGTGGGGATGAGGGTGAAAGTTCCGGATGGCGGCTGCCTTGCTGGGTTCTGAGGCAGTGGGGGGCCCACCTTCCCCCACACCTCCTCTTCCCCTGCAGCTGCCCGTGGAGTTCCTGCTGCTCCCTCACTGTCCCCGTGGTGGACCCCCGACAAGGATGACCGGAACTGGAAACGGCCCCTCAACTGCCTGCACCTACTGCTCAGCCCCCTGGCTGTGGTTCTTACCCTGCACTCGGGTGCCTGTGAGTGGTCCCCGTCACCTGCCTCCCTCCTCCCTGCCATCGCAGTTCCCCTGGTGGTGGGGGCCCCAGCTATGAAGGAGACATTGAGTGCTCAGACCCTTTGGGCCCGCAACCGTGACAGCCGACCCAGCCCTGTGGCTCCTCACAGCCCTTGGGCTTAGTTGCCAGCCTCAGCATGTTGGGTCATGCTGGGTGGGCCTCTAGGAGGCGGCGGCTGAAGCTGGGTGGTCAGTTACCCTTGCCTGTTTGCCCTGGCCACAGATGGCGCTCTGAGATCGGGGCCTCTGCCCGTCTGGGCCGTGGTGGTGATCGCAGGCACCGCCTTGGCTTCAGTGACCTTCTTCGCCACGTCCAACAGTGAACCTCCCGGCTCCACTGGGTAGGAATTAGGGACACGCGGGGCTCCCAGACTGGCCTTCCTGGTGTGCGGAGCCGCCTGGCGGCAGGGGATAGCGAGGGGGCCATCGCTAGTGGTGCACTGAGGGCCAGAGTGCGGGGGCTGGCTGCAGGGCCCTGCACACGGTGTGCCCACGCCAGAACCACACTTCGCTTTGCTTTTCCCCTTCTAGTCTCTTTCTTTGTCCACACTCGGCTGTGCTCAGGCTTATTCCTGGCTCTGCTCAGGGATCTCCCCAGTGGGCTCAGGGGATCATACTGGTGCCAGACTTAACCCTGGTCAGCCACAGGGGACAGTGAGGGGCTGCCCAGGGGGCACGCGTTGCTTTTCCTGTTGGGAGCATTTGGCTCGTAGCAGAGAAATGGGCGAGAGAAATGGGTCACTGACCCCTCCTCTGAGCTCACCGGCCACACTTGGGCCACCCACGCTGTGCTGCCAGGCCCCTCAGACGGGACTGAGGCCCCCACACGCTCCTTCCTCTCCAGCTCTGGGCCTTCCTCGGCTTCCTGACCAGCGCGGTGTGGATCAACACGGCTGCCACTGAGGTGGTGAACATCCTGCGGTCCCTGGGCGTGGTCTTCCGGCTGAGCAACACTGTCCTGGGCCTCACCCTGCTGGCCTGGGGCAACAGCATCGGAGGTGAGGTGGGGCAGCTGGCCTCACTGTTGGTGGGGTGGGATGAGATGGGTGCAGGATGGCCCGACACCCTGCCCCAGGAGACTACAGATGTCCCCGCGCCTCTTCCCTTCTCTGCTGTGTGGACGTCTGGTGGCTCCCCGAAGTGCACACAGGGCATGGAACCCCCTCGCAGCTCGCACATCCTCCCTGCTCGGCTATAGCTGTGGCATGGTTGGCCAGGTTGTGCACTGCACAAGAGGGTCCAGCCCATGGATGGTGCGGAGAGTGTTCCAGGCTTCTGCTTCCACACCCTTGAGGCACCTGATGATCAGAGAGGGGCCTGAGTGCAGCCCACTGGACTTTCCACAGAGCTTCACACCTGCTATTTGCCTGTGGTGGTGGTGGCTGGGGCGGGGAACGGAGAAGTGGGGCTCATGGGGTCAGCACAGGATTGTGTCAGGGAAGCCACCGAAGGCTGCAGGGTGCCCCAGGAGGGCTGGTGGCCACGGCCCTACCAGCACCCCTCCACACAGACGTCTTCTTGGACTTCACGCTGGCGCGCCAGGGCTACCCGCGGATGGCCTTCTCCGCCTGCTTTGGCGGCATCATCTTCAGTATCCTGCATGGCTGAGCTGGGGGGTGGGCCCTCCCGACCCCCTGGGATGCACGTCTTTCCCGCTCCTCCATCCCCACTGGAGCTGCCTCAGGGATGCAGCAGTCAGGAAGGACGGGCTCCGCCCTTCCCTGGCCGTGGGCGTGGGCACTGTGGTGGCATTTCCTGAGCGGGCCGCAGATATGCTGGTGGGCGTCGGCCTGGGCTGTCTGCTGCAGATATCCAGGGGCCTCCCGGAGGTGAAGGTGAGTGGCCTGCGCCTCCCCCACCCCCCACTGGCCGTGTCACCTCGCACGTCCCTCTGCTCACTGGCCTGAGTGTCTTAAACAGAGTCCGCACTTGGAGTTTAGCACCGGAGTGACACCGAGCACTTCCCGGGGCATTTCGCCATCTGTGGAATGGGGCAATGGCAGGGAGGCAGGATGGGCTGTGCCGGGCTGTGTGTCTGGGTGCCCAGTGGGCTGAAGAGGAATCAGAGCCAGAGCAGGCTTTCTGCTTCCCGACAGCACAGGGAGCGGAGCCCCAGGGGCCGCCCTGCAGACCCCGGGGTTTCCTTCCCTGCCGCGGCCTCTGCTCTGAAAGATCGGACGGTTCTTAGGCTCAGCAGGAGTGCTGGGGAGGTTGGGGGCAGGGGCTGCAGGGTCCCATATACATGGGAAGCCCCCCCCCGCTCTGTTTCTTTTGACTTTTTTGGGTCACACCCGGCAATGCTGAGGGGTTACTCCTGGCTCTGCACTCAGGAATTACTCCTGGTGGTGCTCGGGGACAGTATAGGATACCGGGATGGAACCTGGGTGGGCTTCATGCAAGGCAAACGCCCTCCCCTGTGCTATCACTCTGGCAGTAGGCTTGGCCTTCCTGTGCTGGCCACTCACGGCCATGTCAGCTGCGGTCCTGCCCCCTGCGTGTCCCTGTGCTCTCCCTGACGCTGTAGGGCCGCCCCTGTGCCCTGGGAGTGTGCCTCCGTGTGCGGGAGTTGGTTCAGGGAGACCCTCCTGCAAACAAGGAGGGTGATCTGTCACCAAGGGCCATACTCGCTCTGCAGAGCTGAAGGCTGTACACACGTGTGCTCTCCTGAACTAGCACCTGCTCTTACGTGTTTGTATGCATGTGTGCGTGTACATGGTCACGGGGAGGGAACTGAAAGGCCTGGGCAGCCCCCATCCATGTCACAGGCGCTGAGCTGAAGGGAGAGAAAGGTCATAGTTTCACTTCCTTTCTCTCTCTCCTGGATCTTTCGGTTTTTGTTTCTGCTTTTTTGGGTCACACCCGGCCATGCTCAGGGGTCACTCCTGGCTCTTGGCGGTGCCCAGGGGATCATATGGGATGCCGGAGATCGAACCTGGGTCGGCTGCACGCAGGGCAAATGCCCTCCCTGCTGTGCTGTTGCTCCAGCCCCATCTCTGTCCCATATTGTGGCAAGTTCTCCAGCACCTGTACGTGTGTCTCTGTGTCTTGGGTGTGTGTGCTCACGCGCACATGCTTTCTCTGTAAAGCGAGGCCCCACTGTCCCCCAGACTCTGCCTGGCAGGCGGGTAGGCTAGGCGTGTGCCCTGGAGCAGTGACCAGTATCTTGAGCACAGCAGATAGAGACGGGCTCCCCTACACCCATGTGGCACCCCCTGATATTTTCCTTGAAGCTTCAGTCAGAACAGTGAATGGGGCGGCGAGTGCTCGGCCCCCCGGGAGCCCCTTACCCTCGGCCTCCCGCTTCCTCCCACCTCCCGCTCCGTGGGGGTGTTTCCCTAAGTGGGGGCGCCCGATGGAGACACCACCCCTGCAGGTCAAACACAGAAACAGGATGTGCAGCACCAAGGGTTCCAGGCTGGGGTGCGAGGGCCTGGAAGGTTCCCTGCTGCTTGTGAGCGGGGAGACTTCCAGGGGCCAGGCGGGATGCGGCCCCCAGCGACGCGACCGGCTCCTTCCCTGCAGCTGCAGCCCGACGGCCTGCTGGTGTGGAGTGCTGGCAGGCGCCCCTGGGCCTCAGCCTCGTCTGCTCCCTGGTGGTGGTGCCCCTGCGGCGCTTCCAGCTCAACCGAGTCTACGGCTCCTGCATGCTGCTCTTCTACCTGGGCTTCCTGCTGGTGGCGCTGCTCACCGAAGTTCGGGGTCATTCACCTCCGGAGCGTGTGAGCGCCGCCCTGGTGGCCGGGAGGCGTCGCTGCGGGCAGCGAAGGCCTCGCCCTTCTTGGGGCTGAGACTGGTGGCGCAGGAGAGCAGCTCAGCCCATTCCCAGGATCCAGGCTGGACTCAAAGGGGTGAGGGATCCCCAGGACCCCCCGTGTGTGGGGCTGGACACGCAGTGCTTTCACGGCCATCGACCAGCTGCATCTTTACCTTGAGTCTTGGATGATCGCCAGCCCCGGGCTGAGGGAACTCAGGACGGCTTGGACCAAATGTCCAGCGTCCCTGCTGCCCCGGGAGACAGGGCGGGCTGCAGCTCGATACACACGCGTGACGGGAGCCTTCCCTGTGGACCTTGTAACTGATGTGGCTCGATAGGGGCCGTGGCACGGCTGGGCTGCCCCAGCTGCAGCCAACTCTCCTTGGCAAGGGCTCCAGCTGCCAGCAGGAGTCCGTCTCACGCACCTACCTCAGGGGAGCCTGGGCTGGAGGGTCCCAGGTCCCTACCCACGGCACCACCCACTTCCCGGCAGCGCCTGGCTGTGCACTGCCTGGGACCACATCTGCCTTTTCTCCGGTGAAAGGGATTAAATACTGCGAGCACTCAGGACCGTTCCTGCTCCCTGCTCTCGGGCCCTGCCCCCACCCTGGCTGGAGTCAGCAGGCGCAGCCGTACAAAGCTGAGGCGCTTTTATTGACGTGCCAGAGTCGCGCGGACGCTGGTTTCCCCGGTAACAAACCGCCAACGTACAAACCATAGTGCGGCCCAATACAAAATGATAGTCGCGTGCTGAGGAGTAAGGCTGGGGTGGGGGAGCAGGGAGAGGCCGCAGGTGAGGCCTCTGAAGCGGATGGGGGGCAGTGCCCAGGCACCTGGCGGTGACATCTGGGCCGGGGGCGGGTGAATGGGGCGAGGCGAGGGCCCTCAGCTGTCAGCAGTGAGCAAGTGGCCGGCATGTGGCACACCTGTGACCCTCAGCGACTCCAGTCCCAGCTAGAATCAAGGCTTGAGCCTGCCACACTCCCCGCTCCACCCACAGGGGTCTCCCCCCGGCTGGTGCCTCCCCCAAGGCGCCAGGGCCCACTGCCCGCCAGAGGACATGCCTCCGTCTAGGGCCACCGCGACGCCTGCTTCCAAAATGCCCGCCTCACCGCACGAAAGCTCAAGGCACTGAGTGCAAATGTGAAGCTCCTTATGGGGAGCGGATGGGGCCTGGAGCCAGAGCCCCGGACCAGGAGCTGCTCCCGCCCTGCGGGGAAGCCCAGTGGCTCGCTGCCTGTTTCCCCCAGAGGGGCTGTGCTTTTACAAGAACCCAGGCGGCTCTCAGCAGGCCCTGGGGTCTGCCTTGCCCTGTAGGGAAAGAGGAAGGTGGTGGGCAGGGGCCGCCCACGCTCAGACAGGGGACACCGCTGGGGGCTACTGCCCCTCCACCCTGGGGGCCGACCAAGGATTGCCCTGACCCCACGGCTGCTGACCACTGAGAGGCCACGCAGAGTCCTGGTGAGGCCTGGCCCAGGCCGCACCCTCTTGCTGCCATGACGGATGGCAATGAGGGCTGAAGCAGAGCGATGGGGGAGAAGGCGCAGAAGGCCACCTGCCCGCCCCAGGCACAGAGGGGGAACTGCCGCCCGCCTGGGCTCCACCTTCCTCAGTGGTTTAGTCCCCTAACGCAAGAGCATAAAGCCCCAAGGCGGGCGGGGGTGGGGGGGGTGGAGGACCCTGCACACCCCCAGCATCTGTGGGGCTTTTCCTCGTGCCCCTAACCCTGCTCCACCAGGTCCCCGCGGTGCTGGCCACAGCGCCGGGCAGCGTCCTCCGAGTAGCACCTCGGCACGCCGCAGAGCGGACAGAGCTCGCGAGGTTCTGTGGTTGCGCAGCCTTAGGTGACGGTCCTGGCGCGCGGGCGGCCGGGGCTGCTGGGTGGCGACGCCTCCACTGTGCAGGCGCTGCTGTTCCTCCTGCTGCCGGGCGTGTTCCTCGCACCACTCCTGGGGCAGAGGCCAGGCGGGCGGGCTTCAGGCCAAGCGGTGTGCCCACCCCATCTCCCGCAGCCAAGGGCACCCACACCCTCCGCGCCTCTGGGAAGGAGCATGGAGGAAGGGCCTTCTGGTGTATGTAGACAGAGGAAGGCACAGGTGCTCAGGGGTGAGGCGGGTACCCGACAGCCCCCCCAGTTCCACGCACATCCTCTGAGCATCACCAGGCGAGCACTGCAGGGTGGGCCAAACCCCCTCTGCCCCTCAAAATAAAACCACACAGTTAATACACAAACTCCCAGGGCCGGAGCGATAGCACCGCGCAGGCGTTTGCCTTGCACACTGCCAACCCAGGTTCGATCCCTGGCATCCCATATGGTCCCCTGAGCATTACCAGGTGTGGTCCCAGGAATAATTCCTGAGTGCAGAGCCAGGAGTAACTCCCGAGCACTGCTGGGTATGACCCAAAAAATCAAAAAATAAAAACACGAGCTCCCTGGTGAGCTCAGGAGACCATACCGGTGCTGGGGACCAAAGCAAGGTCAGCTTACGTGGTCAGCGCAGGGTAAGTGCCCGCCGGCCTGGCCCCTTGCTATCACTCACGGCCCCACTCCCGCCGTCATCCGGCACATTCAGGGGACAGTGGGACTGACAACCACACTGCTCTGACAGCCCGAGTGGTTAACTGAGCTCGCTTTGCATGAGGCGGGTCAGGTTCTGTCCCTCAAGGTCACCTGAGCACAGAACTAGGAGTAACCCCTAAGCACTGTATGGGGGTGGCTCTGAAGCAAAAAAAAAATAAGAGGGAGGGAGGCTTGAGCTGAGGCGAGGCACAGATGCTGGTGCATGTCCAAAGGGCCTGTGGGCCAGAGGTCAAGGGTTCCAGGCTGAGCAAGCCACCCTGGAGAGAAGGTCCCAAAGGTGACCCTGCATTTCCCCTGCACCCCCAGCTGGGAGAGGGCAGCCAGGCCGGAGAGAGCAGTCAGACAGGGGAGGGCAGCCAGGCCGGAGAGAGCAGTCAGACAGGGAGGGCGGCCAGGCCAGGAGAGAGCAGTCAGACAGGGGAGGGCGGCAGGCCAGGAGAGAGAGCAGTCAGACAGGGGGAGGCGGCCAGGCCGGAGAGAGCAGTCAGACAGGGAGGGTGGCCAGGCCGAGAGAGAGCAGTCAGAGGAGGGCGGCCAGGCCAGGAGAGAGCAGTCAGACAGGGGAGGGCGGCCAGGCCAGGAGAGAGCAGTCAGACAGGAGAGAGCGGCCAGGCCAGGAGAGAGCAGTCAGACAGGGGAGGGCAGCCAGGCCAGGAGAGAGCAGTCAGACAGGGGAGGGCGGCCAGGCCAGGAGAGAGCAGTCAGACAGGGAGGGCGGCCAGGCCAGGAGAGAGCAGTCAGACAGGGGAAGGCAGCCAGGCCGAGAGAGCAGTCAGACAGGAGGGCGGCCAGGCCGAGAGAGCAGTCAGACAGGGGAGGGCGGCCAGGCCGGAGAGAGCAGTCAGACAGGGGAGGGCGGCCAGGCCAGGAGAGAGCAGTCAGACAGGGGAGGCGGCCAGGCCGGAGAGAGCTGTCAGACAGGGAGGGCGGCCAGGCCGGAGAGAGCAGTCAGACAGGGGAGGGCGGCCAGGCCGAGAGAGGGTGGACAGGCCGGAGAGAGTGGCCAGCCAGGGCCCTCCTACCTGAATCTCCTCCTGGTACATCTTGAGGCTCAGGTCGCTCTTGGTCCTGGGATCTCCCGCCCCAGAAACACCACGGCGCTTTTGCTGGGTGGGAGGTGGGGGTGAGCAGAGGCTGTGGCCGCCCGGTGCCAGCCCCGCGCCTGCCTCGTCGGCCTCCCAGGAGCCCTGCGCCTCACCTCGTGCCTCTCCATCTGCGAGAGGAGCCTGAGCAACCGAGGCACGCCGAGGAGGGCCCCCGGCACCTCCCGGAGCAGCTCCAGGACTGTGAGCAGCTCGTCCTTGGACAGCTCCTTCTCCAGCGTGATGCCGCGTCCACTGCAGAGGGACATGTGCCCGCTGCCCCGCTGCCCCACCCCAGGCCCGTCCCTCCCCGAGGTCAGGCTGTCAGGTAGGAGGATCCCGAGTGTGAGGGAGGCTGAGACAGGGAGTGGTGAAGGTCTGAGCACGGAGATGAGCGACAGGAGCGGAGGAGGTGTCTGGGCGCCTGGGGGGCTAGCGGGGTACCGGAGTCTCTGGGGGCATCGGAGGCTGTGTGGAGGCGTCTGAATCTGGGGTGTCTGGGGTGTCAGGAAAGCACGAAAGGGTGGGTGCAGAGCTGGGCCAGGAACAGCCCCGCAGAGCCAGTCCCGCCAAGGCCCAGCCCCGGGTGGGGAGACAGGCAGCGACGTGGCTGGGAACGCGCCCGCCCCGAGGCTCTTTCTGGAACTGAGCAATGTGCGCTGCTTTTTGTTTCTGCCTGGTGCCAGGGGACTGACCCAGGCCCCCCCACACCCAGCATGTGTCCGCCTCAGCCATAACGTGGATCATTTTTATTTTTAATTGTTTTTGTGAGGGAGTGAGCCCTGAGCACCAAGAGGTGTGCCCCCCAACACACCCCAATTTAAGAATCAAGGCAAAAAGAGATCTAGAAAGATTGGTGTGGGGGCCGGAGCGACAGAACAGCGGGAGGGCGTTTGCCTTGTACGCGGTCGGCCAGGGTTCAGTCCCCGCATCCCATATGCTCCCCCAAGCACCGCCAGGAGTAATTCCTGAGTGCAGAGCCAGAAGTAACCCCTGTGCATCCCCTGAGGTGACCCAACAAAAAAAAAAAAAAAATATATATATATATATATATATATATATATATATATATATATATATTGGCGTGAGAGAAGAATGGCCACACAGCCAGAAAGCAGGCAGGCAGGGAGCAGGACAGACGGCGGATGGACAGACAGACGAGGGATTGATAGATGGATGACGACGGAGCCGTAAGCGCACACCCTCCTCCCAGCCGGCCACAAACCTTCCGAAGTCCTGGTTCTTGCGACTATAGTTCATCCGGGAAGACAAAGGCCTCAAGGATGAAGGCGACGATGATGGTCATGACCACCTGGGTGGGCCGGGAAGTGTGAGCAGGGGGGCTGCGCGGTGCCCCGGGGGCCTGGGCAGCTGGGGACGGGGATGAAGGACGGGCTGGGACCTACCATGGTCAACGATGTAGAAGGTCATGAAGTACAGGCGGCTCCAGTGGGAGGTCTGAGAGGTGACGCCCCTCCTGTTGGCAGAAGGGCAGTGAGCAGCCCTGGGCAGCGGGCCGCCCTGTCCCCTGTCCCCATCCTGTCCCCTGTCCCCGCCCTGTCCCCTGTCCCCGCCCTGTGCCCTGTCCCCGTCCTGTGCCCTGTCCCCGTCCTGTCCCCTGTCCCCGTCCTGTCCCCTGTCCCCATCCTGTCCCCTGTCCCCATCCTGTCCCCTGTCCCCGCCCTGTCCCCTGTCCCCGTCCTGTCCCCCTGTCCCCATCCTGTCCCCTGTCCCCAAACCTGTGCTCTTGGCTGCCCCATCACCTGCCCCGACACCCTGCTGGGTCCTCGACTGCCCCCTCCCCGTGCTCCCTGGGTCTGTGCTCCCTCCCCTCGGATGTGCCGGCTCCCCCCAGAGCTGCTGCTCTCCTCACCATGATGATGTACCAGTTGTTGACGACTGTGAGCTCAAACAAGGTCACTGCGGGTGGGAACAGGGAAAGGGCAGCTCGCCAGACCTTTCCCACGCCCGCCACCCCGAATGCTGCCACTCCATCTGCCCAGCATGCACAGGACGCTCTGGGAGGACTGGCCCAGAGCTGACCCTCGGTGACTCCCTCTGTGGCTTGTCCCCGGAGGCCACATGATAGACGGCCAGGTGAAATCCTGGGTGCTGTGGAGCTGCGGCCCCGAGCGGGCCGTGCAAAGGCACCGAGGTAGGTGGAGGGGTGGGAAGGGGGTCCCCTAACAGTCAGTGCGACCCTCCTGGCCAAGTACAAAGCTCCTTGGCTGTCTTGAGGTGCACAGGGGCAGAAGGTGGGCCTCAGCGTGGGCAGTGCGAGTCCGGGGGTGGGCACAGGGGCGGCGCCACCGAAGCTGTTGAGGAGGTTGTCGAAGTTGTTGAGATAATAGTACCCCCTCCTCCACCACTGTCCTGTTGCCCTCCGTGCGGTTTAGCCAGCGGTAGGAGTCGGCCACAGTGCTGGTGCTGTGGGAGAGTCAGAGCGCCCATGGAGGGCAGAGCGCCCACAGAGGGCAGAGTGACCCATAGAGGGCAGAGCGGCCCACAGAGGGCAGAGCGGCCCATACAGGGCAGAGCGGCCCACAGAGGGCAGAGCGGCCCATACAGGGCAGAGCGGCCCATACAGGGCAGAGCGGCCCACAGAGGGGCAGAGCGGCCCACAGAGGGCAGAGAGCGCCCACAGAGGGCAGAGCGCCCCACAGAGGGCAGAGCGGCCCACAGAGGGCAGAGCGGCCCACAGAGGGCAAAAGCGGCCCACAGAGGGCAGAGCGGCCCCACAGAGGGCAGAGCGGCCCACAGAGGGCAGAGCGCCCACAGAGGGCAGAGCGGCCCACAGAGGGCAGAGCGGCCCACAGAGGGCAGAGCGGCCCACAGAGGGCAGAGCGCCCACAGAGGGCAGAGCGCCCACAGAGGGCAGAGCGGCCCACAGAGGGCAGAGCGCCCACAGAGGGCAGAGCGGCCCATACAGGGCAGAGCGACCCACAGAGGGCACAGCGGCCCCACAGAGGGCACAGCGGCCCATAGAGGGCAGAGCGGCCCATAGAGGGCAGAGCCGCCCATAGAGGGCAGAGTGGTCCCACAGAGGGCAGAGCGGCCCATAGAGGGCAGAGCGGCCCCGCAGAGGGCAGAGCAGCCCCATAGAGGGCAGAGCGGCCCACAGAGGGCAGAGCGGCCCACAGAGGGCGAGAGCAACCCAAGGAGGGCAGAGCGGCCCCATAGAGGGCAAGAGCGGCCCACAGAGGGCAGAGCGGCAGCTGTCCGAGGCCACCGGCTGCAGCTCATCTGGACAGGTGGAGCCACCCCATATGGTGCTGTGCCAGGGGGTGTGTGGCCGTGGCTGGTGTCCCCAGGGGCGTGGGGGCGGTTCCCAGGGTTCCTAGGGGTGCTCACTTGCAGCAGTTGGGGTACAGGATCCCGCAGAAGAACTCCATGCCCACGATGGCGAAGGAGTAGTAGAAGATGAGCAGGGTGAGGCCCAGGCTGGGGAGGGACAGGGAGAGCGCGGGGTGACGGGGGCAGGCCGGAGAGGGCGGGGACCCCCAGACCTAGGTTCCTCCCGGAGCCAGCCCCCCTTCCCCCCCCCTGCCCTCCCTCCCTCCCGAGCAGGGGGCCGGGGGCTGGCCCTGCCCGTGGACTGTGACAGGGTTACACCTGGCCATCCGCGGCAGCAGCTCAAACATGGTGTCCAGCACGTTCGGTAGCGCTTCTTCAGCTTGAAGAGCCTGTGGGTGGGGCACACACAGGTCACCCGAGGGTGGGGGCCCTGTCCTCCGCGGGTCCGGGCCTGCCCCCGTCTCCGGCCAGCTGGTTTCCAAGGAGGGCCCCCCGAGCCCCGAGGCGGAGGCGCTGCCCTCGGATCTGCTGTGTCCCGGATGCTCCTGCTCATCGCCCCTCCGGTCTAAGAGGCCGTGGAGCTCACGCAGATGCGGACACTCAGGCCAGGGTGGACCACAGGGATGTCCCCCGTGCTGTCACCTCAGCAGCTGCAGGGGACGCAGGACCACAATGAAGTAAAAGGGCTCCATGTTGAAGGCCACAGCCAGCAGCCCCAGGAAGGCGAAGGCCGTGACGAAGAAGTCAAACCTGCGAGGGACAGAGCCGCCGCTGAGCAGGACCTGAGCCCTCCCTTTGCGTAGCCCCATCACAGCCCGCTCTCAGCCGGCCCTTCCCGGGGCCCGCACACACGCCAGAGGTGAGATCAGAGCTGACTCCTGGGCAGTGCCCACACACCTCCTCCGAGTCCTCGCTACACCAGCTGAATGGCCCAAATGCGACCCCTGACCCGGAAGAAGATATTGAGGGAAAGGGCCTGGCACTCACAGGTTCCACCGGAGGACAGGTACTCCACGGGGCCCAGGCCGGCCACTTTGAGGAACAGCTCCACCCCATAGACTGCAAAGAGAAGGCAGCTGCAGCAACTGGCCCAGCCTCTCCTAACGAGCCGTCTCTGTCTCCAGCGGGAGGACGAACAGGCAATGGGCAGGGCCAAGCAGCCAACGGGGATGACGGGCATTGAGGGGAAACTCAGGGTCACCCCGCCCTGCAATGTTCGGGCCAGCACCAGGGATTTCCTGGGCAACTCTCTAAGGCCAGGCCCGACGCTCTGCAGAGAGGCTGCGGGAGGCGCCCTGGGTCCATGATGGAGACTCAGACCCCGTGGAGGAACCCGGAGGCCACAGTGACAGCCGCGATGGGGCTCGGATGTACAGGAGGAGAAGGAGCGCCAGGCTCAGGGACAGAGCAAAGGGCGTGCAAGGGCCTGAGGGCAGTACAGACCACAGGACAGGAGGACGGAAGGACAGGGTGAGGGGCCCCAGGTGGCCTTGGATGCAGGGTGGGGCGCAGGGACAGCGCATGGGGCAGGAAGGCGCAGACTCCACTTCCGCCCCGGTCCCTGCTCCGCCACAGGCACTTACTGGAGAGAAAGACGAGGTAGCTCCAAGGCACGTGCTGGGAGAAGAAGTTCCCACCTGGGAGAGGGGCGGCTGGTCAGCGGGGGGCAGGCCGGCGTGCCCAGGGCCAGCCACCGCGAGGGCTCACCTTTCAGCATGAACGTTTCCAGGAGGATCCAGACGCCATTTACGGCCACCACCAGGTCTGTGGGGACGGGGGAAGGGGTGCGGTGTGAGACGCAGCACGCAGGGGGCCGCTGGGCCTGGGCTCCCCACTGCTACAGCACCCCTGTCTCCTGGAGCCTCACAGGACCCGGTGGGCGTGAGAGCGGGGCCTTGCGCCCACTGGCAGCGTCAGCCTCCTGCGCTGGGGAACGCTCAGCTCTCGGCCTGCCCCACCAGGACCGTGCCCGGGACATGTCAAAGGGCATGCACGGGCCTGAGGGCAGTACAGACCACAGGACAGGAGGACGGAAGGACAGGGTGAGGAACGGAGCCCAGCACTCTGGAAGCGGCTTGCTGGACGAACTCTGAGATCAAAGACCCCAACGGCCAGCAGGGGGCTTTGTGCCACTATGCAGCTTCCGGGGGCTGCTGGGACAGGCCATGAGTCGGGAAGAGCCGCGGCCTTGCAGCTGCTCCGCCATCGGGAGATACACCGGCCCGGGCAGCATTTCTAGGGGGCCGGATAATGTCCAGGGCTGGGTGCTGGGGACGTGGAGGCTCAGCAGAACTGGCCAAATGCACAGGCGCCTGAGAACTGGACCCAGACGTGAGGCCCGGGGAGGGCTGGCTCGGGGTGGACAGGGGGCCGGGGGGCGGGGCACGGAGCTCACACTCACACATGAAATACCGGAAGGCCTTGGACTTCACGAGGATGTTGATGCCTGTGAGGAGAGAAGAGGTGACACCCGGGCCGGAGCGACAGCAGAGGGGAGGGCATTCGTCCTGCACACAGCTGACCTGGGTTCTATCCCGGCATCCCATAGGTCCCCTGAGCACCGCCAGGAGTAATTCCTGAGTGCAGAGCCAGGAGGAACCCCTGAGCATTGCCGGGTGTGACCCAAAAAAAGAAAAAAAAAAAACTGACAGCAAACTTATCCCTGGCCGGGACACACTGGTCTGCAAGGAAGCAGAGGGCCCCACCCTCAGAGTGACTCTCCAACAGCCTCAGACAAGGCCCAGGGGAGAACTTTCTCCAGATGAACTTGGCAGAGTCTTTGTTTTTGGCTTTTAAGCGACTGCTTTCCTCCCCTGCTGCCGGGGTGACCACCTGAGCACAGACCACCGGCCCCGCCTGCGGGGCCCAGGACACTCCCCGTGCCCCCTGCTCTCACCTTTGAAGATGAGGAAGGCGGTCCGGGGAGCTCGTCAAACCAGTGCTCTCTGTTTTTCTTGGCCTGGAGTGGACGGGCGGGTGTGAGCAGAAACGCACCCTGAGCTGGGGGCCCCAGCTCTGTCCCTGGCTGGCGGCAAAGTGGGGACAGTGGGATTGTTGGGGGCTGAGATAACAACAGGCCGGCCAGGGGAAGCCGGACACACTTCCAGGAACACAGGCCTTGAGGGGTCTGACAGGTGCCAGAGGTCCTCGGTGACTGACACAGTCTGAGTCGAGGCTCTTACTGAGGGGCTGGAGTGTGGCCAGGGCTCCTGGGAGTCCCCAGCAGGGCAGGGCCTGAAAACTCTCCCCAGCCTGCAGAGCCGACTGCACCCCCTCCGTCCCGTCCCCTCTGACCCCTCTGTCCCGTCCTCTCTGTCCCCTCTGTCCCTCTCTGTCCCGTCCCCTCTGTCCCTCTCTGTCCCCTGACCCTCTGTCCTGTCCCCTCTGTCCCTCTCCGTCCGTCCCCTCTGTCCTCTGACCCCTCTGTTCCTCTACATTCCGTCCCCTCTGTCCCTCTCTGTCTCCCTGTCCCTCTGTCCCTCTCTGTCCTCTGACCCCTCTGTCCCTCTACATTCCGTCCCCTCTGTCCCTCTCTGTCCCCTGACCCCTCTGTCCCCCCGACCCCTCTGTCCCCCTGACCCTTCTGTCCCCCTGACCCCTCTGTCCCCCCTGACCCCTCTGTCCCCCCTGACCCCTCTGTCCCTCTCAGGCACCCTCTGTCCCCTCCGTCCCTCTGAGCCCTCCCTCCCCCTCCATCCGCACCTTCCACTTCCAAGGCAGCCACTTCATAGATATCGTAGAAGTCCTTCAGGCTGTCAAAGTAAAGTGAAAGGGTCAGGCCAGAACAGGGGTCAGAGCACAGTCCAGCCCCCCACTCCTATGCTCCCAACCAAGCACCCCCACCTGAGCATCCCACCCTGCGGGTCCCACCCAAGCACCCCCGACTCCCCACCCCACCTGGGCGGGCCCACCTGAGCATGGCTGCACCGCTCTGATTGAGGGCCTTGAAGGTCAGGTACCGTTCCCAGGCGCTCATCCGGGGCTTGTAAAAGCGCATCAGCCCATCAAACTGCCTGTAGGAGATGCCGCCCGGCTTCTGGGGGGGGGGGGGAGGGGACAGCGGCCTTGAGGGCGCCCCCAAGCACCCCTGGTCCCGGGGAGCCCCTCTTCTGGCCTCCCTGGCAGGCCCCTGCTTTCTGGAGCTGCTGGCCCTGCGGCGCTCCTGGGTGGGGCGGCAGGACCCCAGCGCACCTGCTGGCGGCCGAGCAGCCGGAAGGCCAGCTGGATGGCCGTGGCCGGTGCAGCAGCAGGGATTTGAACTTGCGCTTCTCCGATGTCATTGAACGTGTCGAACACCACGGCCAGGAGCTGCAGGAGGAGCAGAGGCGCGTGGCTGCGGGCGTCGGGGGACTCCACGGAGTTCAGGGCGCAGCCACCCCAAGTGGGAGGCTGGGGAGATGGCCCCGAGTCCCAGTGGAGCGCCGCCCGCCCCACACGGTTCTCTCCAGCCGGAGGATGTGGGTGTGCAGCGGCCCGGCTCTCCTCTGCTCTCCCCGAGGGCGGCCCAGCTGGGCACACTGACTTGCGACAGGGGACATGGGGCCCTGGTTCAGCGATGGACACTGCAAAGGCCACTGAGCAAGGCCTCGTCCCTCCTCCTCTCTCCCGACCGGGGTCACAGCGCCCAGCCTGGCTCCAGAAATCAGCTCACAGGGATGTGAGGCCTGGTGCGGGCGGGCAGCGCCTGTAAAGGCCTCAAAGGCGGGGCCACCGGCTGATTAGTCACCCCTGGGGAAGGGGGCCATGAGGGATGCAAAAGGAACCTTTCAGAAACTATTTTAGGTCACTCCCTGCGATGCTCAGGGGACCCTGTGGGATACCGGAGATCGAACCCAAGTCCGCCGAGTACAAGGCAAATGCCCTCCCCACTGTCCTATCACTCTGGTCCCAGAAACTTTTCTTTTTAGAGGAAAATCGTGTCCTTCCTGCCTCTTCAAATGTCCCTAAACCTCCCCATGGGTCCAAGATCAACAGTTTCTCCCTGCAGGGCCAGAGAACAAACAGCTTCCGCTCTGAGCCGACAGATGGCCTGTCATCCTCCGGCCTCGCCAGAGACCAACCAGGGCTGCCACGTAAACAGACAGGCGCCCGGCGCCCACACAGCCCTGACAGCAGCTGGCTCCAGGCCCCGCCAGGAGCCAGTGGCTCAGGGCTCTGGGTCAAGCACCCATGGCTGTAGCGCCCTGCAGGGAAAGTGGCTCCCTCCTGTGCCTGGGTCCCCCAGCAGCATCCACTGAGCCCCAAGTGTGGCACTGGAGGGAGCCCCAGCTACTGGGCTCTCAGCTCCAGCGGGGCTGTGGCACTGCCCAACAGCAGCGGGGGCAGGGCGAGCTGTCACTGGCACACCTGTCCCTGGCATCGAGTCAGAGGCGCCCCCGGGGACGGGGCCTCACATCCTCAGGCACGTGTGGCCTGGGAGCAGTGGAGGGAAGCTGAGGGCAGGTTCTGGAAAGGGACCAAGGAGACACGCGGCAGAGACGAATCACGGAACGTCTGTGCAGGCACCAAGAGCCGGGTTAAGGCCCTGAACCCAGCGGGCCACGCACTGAGTACCCAGCACCCCACGAGCTGGGCTGGGTATCAGCGTGTCAGGGGAGACTGTGGGGAGCCACGGCTCAATCCCACAGACCCAGGGGTGCCCGACCAGGCACCTGCCCACTCCAGCCCGGGGCGCCCCGCTGCACCCCCGTGGACCCCAGCCCGGGAAGGCCTTCCCCATGCGGCGAGCAGGGGGCTCACCAGGTTCATGATGAAGTACAGCTCGAGAGAGAGGTACGATGAAGAAGACGCAGGACCACGGGTTCCGGGCGTGCGACGGCATCATCACGTCTGGGAAGCTGCGAGGGCGTCAGCGGCTGCCCTGCCCACCCTGCCCGGCCATTCCCTTCTGCCCACTGAGTGGCGTCACTTGCACCTGGTTGCCCCCGCCTCCCCGTCCCACCCAGAGAGCCTCCTGGGTGCGGGTGCAGCCTCAGGGAGAAGCGGGGAGACCCCGGAGCCGCGGACACCCACTCACTTGGCCGTGGTCAGCAGGACAAAGAGGCTGATGATGCTGTTCTCCAGGCTGCTGAAGTACTGGGGAGGGGCAGGGGAGAAGGGCTGGGGGCGGCCCCTGAGGGACCCTCGGGGCCCTCTGTCTACCCCAGGGGTGGGTCCCATAGGCCAGAATGGGGGTTCCCAGCAGAGCACTCATCAAAACGCCAGCACTCGGCTCAAGCTTGGAGAGCAAATAGGGACCCCCATGGCGCCAAGGGAGTGAACGGCCTGGGACAGGGATCGAGGGACACCCCTTCGGGGGCTCGGCCTGCGGCTGAGGGGAAGACCCGTGGAGAGAGGAAGCAGCCGATCACACAGACTTACCGGGTCTGACGGGTTAGGGGAGAACAGGTAGAAACCTAGAAGTGGAGATGGACAGAGGGTCAGCCGTGGCAGGGCATAGGGGCCAGTGTGGCCGCAATGCCCAAGACACAACAACACAAGGACACCACAGAAATGAGGGCTGGAGAGGCCGAGATCCAGCCCAGAAGCCCAAAGACCAGACAGGGGAGCATGTGGGTGCAGCAACTCAGCCAGTGGGAGGCCTCAGCACCCGGAGAACACATGTGTGCCTCGGCACCGGAGAACACGTGTGTGCCTCAGCACCGGAGAACACGTGTGTGCCTTAGCACACTGAGATCAGGTGCGTGCCTCGGCACCCGGAGAACACATGTGTGCCTCGGCACCTGGAGAACATGTGTGTGCCTTGGCACACGGAGATCAGGTGCGTGCCTCGGCACCCGGAGAACACATGTGTGCCTCGGCACCCGAGAACATGTGTGTGCCTTGGCACACGGAGATCGAGTGCATGCCTTGGCACCCGGAAAACACGTGGGTGTCTTGGCACCCGGAGAACATGTGTGTGCCTCGGCACCAGGAAAACGTGTGTGTCTCGGTACCTGGAGAACGCGTGTGTGCCTCGGCACCAGGAAAACGTGTGTGTCTCGGTACCTGGAGAACACGTGTGTGCCTCGGCACCAGGAAAACGTGTGTGTCTCGGTACCTGGAGAACACGTGTGTGTCTCGGCACCTGGAGAACACGTGTGTCTCAGCACCCAGGAGACTCTGTGTCTGGGCACTGCCACGCACTGGTCAGAACATCGCCTCCCACTCTAGCTGGCACTGCGTGAACATCTCCTTTACCACGGACTCATGGCTCCAGCATCCTCAGAGCAAACCAATCTCCACGACCCCCCGCCCTGGAGTGTCGCGTCTCCTCTGGAGCAGGGAGGACCCCCAGGCCGGGCAGGCAGGAGAGCACTGCGGCTCAGTGTGTCCCTGCCTTGGCCATCCCAGTACTGAAAGGTCCCCCAGGCCCCCTGGCCTCCGTCAGGGCTCCATGGTCTTGTCCCCAATCTGCTAGGTACAGGGTCTGGCCTCAGGAAGACCTCCGGGCACTAGGAAAAGCCTGTGTGGGCATCTGGGAGCCACAGAGGTGAGTGGGATGGAGAGATGCCACCAGGGGGCAAGAGGCACCCCACGGGTCTCACCACCTGTGCCTTGCGCCCCAGAAGGAACCAACAGGCTGGAGCTACACCATCAGTGACTCCGGGCTTCACGGTGACGAGTGACAGGGCGACTTAGACACAGACACACACGTCACACGCAGGCCACAGGCCGAGCACTCAGAGACACTCAAACCTGACAAACAGGCTTTTTTCTGGATTTTTTCAGTTTTTGGAGGGGGCCCTCCCAGCAATTAAGCACGACTCCCCAGGCAAGGTGAGGGTCTGAGGACACGGGGCTGCTTGGGCCCCTACGGTTCTGGGGGTACCTGGGCACCCCAGCTGTACTCAGGGCCTTCAGGACTGCTCCCGCAACGTCTGGGGACGGAACCAGGCAAGTGCCTCACCCCTGTGCTCTGTCCAGCCAGCGACACCCGTTCCTGCTGCTCCAAGAAAGACCCACAGAGGGAGACCCCAGGCAGAGCGAACCCCCTCCTGGGGCAGTGGCCAGGCGGGGCTCAGGGCTCAGAACCGGGGCTGGTCTCTTCCTCGCAGCCTGCAGCCTCTCCGCTGAGGCCGGGGGTACAGTGGGGGACTGTAGACTCTGCCCAGGGTCTTCCCTCTTCAGGGCCTGCGGGCTCACCGAGGATGGCGAAGATGATCATGAAGAAGCAGAGCAGCAGGAGGATGTCCATGAAGGGTGGCAGAGACTGGAAGATCTGCCGCAGGTTTCTGGGGAGGAGGAGACGGGGGTGGGCTGGGGTGATGTTACCCAAGGGGGCTCTTTCTGGGGGTCCCACAGCTCTGGAGGTGCGGCAGGAGGCCTAGAACGTGACCTCAGCCATGGCTCCCATGAGACAAAGGGGCACCACGGCCCAGCACGCAGCAGACATGGGGCACCTAGGCCCAGCACGCAGCCGAGGCTCTCCCCACAGTGCTCATCTGACTCAAGGCTGGCGGTGTGGGTAGAGGGCCGACTGTGCGCCTCCAAGGTGGGGTACCCCCCACCGGGGCTGCAGTGCCGGGACCCCTCTGCTCCCCTCTGCCATGGCCCAGTGCGGGCCCCTTACCGCCGCGCGCCTCCGCGGTACCGACAGTCCACCAGGAAGATGCAACGCAGGGCCCGGGTCACCCGCATGTGGGACGTCTGGCGGACCAGCACCACGATGGCCTCGAGGAACTGCACGGCCAGCACGGAGGTCTGGGGGGCAGGAGGGTCAGCTCACCTGCCCTCACCTCCGCCCAGGACCCGGCACCCGCATGTGTCCCCACATTGCCCTGGGCCCAGGGAGCAGCGTCCATGCATTGCAGACAGCTCAGAGTGGGGGGACTCCGGAGGCTATGACCCCAAGTCCCTGGGACTCAGAGCCCCTGTCGGCAAGCTGACCGCATGGAGGCTGGAAGAAGACATCTACCACCACCCTCCAGCACTGCGTCGGGGTGGCGCGGGCTGCAGGCACCCGGGAAGCAGGATCTGAGGCGCTGGAGTCGGGGCGAGATGCCCCTCACCTTGACCATGGTGCGCTTGTGCCGGATGAAGGTGTGGAGGCCCAGCCAGCGCAGCTTCATGCAGAGCTCGAACACCACCACCGTCAGGGCCAGCAGCTCCAGGGTGGTGTGGACCTGTGGCCAGACAGCAGCGTGGTGGGTGTCAGGGGGGACTAGACCCAGAGTGAGATCACACTCCTCACCGGAGACCACACCTCCAGCAGCTAGACCACACCCCTTGGTGGAGATCACACCCTCCACTATAAGCCACACCCACCATAGAAGACCACGCCCTCTCATAACATAAGTCATGCCCCTATAGGAGACAGGGGACCCCCCCACCTGCCCTCCCCAGCGCCCCAGCTTGGTCTTCAACTGCATTTAGCCTCGGGCTCCATGGAGTCCCTAATTAGGAAGAGAACCCACCACCCCTGCCCCAGTTCACATCATCTCGCCCGGCCGTCTCACTCACGTAGATGCCCAGGCGCAGGGCCGGGCACAGCGGGCGCCTCGCACAGCGAGAGCAGCAGGAGCAGCAGGGGCGGTGGCGAGCTCCATCAGGTAGAAGTGGTGATTGTGCACGAAGAGGTAGGCGGCCAGCGCCTTGGGACTGTCGGGGTGTGTGACGAACTTGTCGTTATTCTCGCCCTCCTGGGGAAAGACGGCAGGCCGGGCTGGAGTGGGGGGTGGGGAGGGGCAGGTGGGCTGGAGTGGGGCACAGAGGGGCAGTGGCTTCCCTGGCACCTGCACACAGTCTGGCCTCAGCCCGGCCTGCTGCCAGAGCGCCCGGGCGGGACTGTCTCACTGAGGCTGGAGGGGTCCCCAGAGACGGGCACCACGTTGGAGGCAAGCGTCCCACCAGCGTGATACCTCTCTCACTGCAGATCTATAGTCTTTTGGGGAGGGGTTTCCCAAGCGATGCTCAGGGGTCCCCAGGTCACTCCTGGTGATGGTCATCTAGGCCAGCACTTCAATGCAGGCTCCTGAGAATAGGGTGGAGCTGGGGAGGCCGTGAGGTACCGAGGCTGGACCCCGAGGAGGGCACATGCTCCCGCCAGGCGCCAGCCCTCGGACAAGCTATGCTGGGAGTGAAGACCTCAGCTGGACGTGTCTGCCGCCCCTCTGCGGCGACACAGGATGAGTGCGTGAATGACCTTGACTAAAATGAAGCGATTCCGTTTACTAAATCTAAACAACCAAAAAAACAAGCCTGAAAGAACAATCACAAAAAAAGAATAAGATCCCGAGGTTCCCTGCCCGAAACCGAGCACTCTCACGCTGGGGGTGGGGGGCAGAGCCCAGAGGAGGCTCAAGGGTTGGCTCCAGTGCACTGCGGGCACTGGGGCTGGCTCCCCTCCCTCCACAGTGCCAAGGGCAGGAGAGACCTGCGGGGTGCCCGGCAGGCTCGAAGGCTCCTCACCTGGAGGTAGATGGCTGCCTCTTGGTAATTCATCTCCCAGCTGTGTGTCGTGGGGCTTACTGGGGAACTCCTCGCCCCGAGCTCAGGCTGGGGGTCCCGGAGGTGTGGCCGGCGCAGGTGCTGCCATCTGTTGCAAGAGGAGGGGGATCCGTTAGGGAATAGAGACACCCCCACGCACCCCCCCCACGCACAGCCCCTCTGGGCACCACCCCGTGGCCCTCCGGCGTAGGATGTTCGTCGCAGCAGGTGCAAAAAGTGTGTAATACAGCACATGACCTTGAGGTGAGGAGAACCTGAGACATCGGAAAGGAAACCGGAGGGTCCTGGGCTTACACACAGACACGGAAGGCTGAACCACAGCTCAGTGCCGTAGTCTTTGTTTTGGTTTGGGGGGCACACCTGGCAGAGCCCACAGGACTTACTCCTGGCTCTGAGCTCAGGAATCTCTCCTGGTGGACTTCAGGGGGATCATGTGAGGTGCCCGGGAGTAAGCCTGGGTCAGTAGCACGCAGGCAAATAATATCTGCCTATGAATGACTCTGAGCAAAATGAAGTTACTCATTTTAATAAATTTAAATTTAAGAGAAAAGAAGGGGCTGGAGAGCGGGTAGGACGCTTGCCCAGCTGACCCGGGTTCGATCTCCTGGCATCCCATATGGTCCCCTGAGCACCGCCAAGAGTAATTCCTGAGCAAAGAGCCAGGAATAACCATTAAGCGTCACCAGGTGTGACCCAAAAAAGAAAAAAAAAAAAGAAGAAAAAGAAAAGAAGACATAAAACAAACCTTGAAGAGCAATCACAAAAATACAAACAAGCAAAAGAGGAAAAGACAAGATCTCCAGTTTTCCACCTTGGAGCCGAGCAATAGTACGGCGGGAGGGCGTTTACCTTGCACGCACCACCCAGGTTCGATCCCTGGCATCCCATATGGTCCCCAAGTGCCACCAGGAGTAATTCCTGGGCAAAGAGCCAGGAGTAACCCCTGAATATCTCCAGGTGTGACCCAAAAAAAAGAAGAAAAAAAAATCAAATTTTCCACCAAGAACTGGCTGTACGATCTCTCCAGCCCCTCCCTGCCTGCTATCTCATCTGCAGATGACTTATTCCATGTAATTATCCATTTGCTCAGAGCTAGGACAGCCCACTGCAGCAGATGACTTATCCCATGTAACTATCCATTTGCTCAGAGCTAGGACAGCCCACCGCAGCAGATGACTTATCCCATGTAACTATCCATTTGCTCAGAGCTAGGACAGCCCACCGCAGCTCATTTCACAGCCCTCGCGTTCCTCCCGCCCCGCCTAAAACTCTGCTTTTTGGGGTAGAGGTGAAAGGAACCTGGCTCTGATGCATTTTGGCGGGGGTCTGCAAAGCCCGCGAGCCCCTCATTAAGGGCACCCGAGGGGCCGGAGCGATAGCCCAGCGGGTAGGGCATTTGCCTTGCTCGCGGCCGGCCTGTGCTGGCCCGGGTTCGATCCCCGGCATCCCATATGGTCCCTCGAGCACCGCCAGGAGTAATTCCTGAGTGCAGAGCCAGGAGAAACCCCTGAGCAATGCCGGGTGTGACCCAAAAAAGCAAAAAAAAAAAAAAAAAAAAAGGGCACCCGAGGGAAGGGCGCTGAGGGCAGGGACGGGTCCACAGCTCCCAGGCGCAGTGCTGCCTGCATGGGCCCCAGGTGTGCCTCCCCAGCACCAACAGGTGTAGCCCGGTGGTCCCCCACACCACTGGGGAGCCCACCATAAGAAATGAGTGCGTTAGGGGAAACCACCTGGAGAGGAGCTGGAACGATAGCACAGCTGGTAGGATGTTTGCCTCGCACTCGCCAACCCGAGTTCGATCCCCAGCATCCCATATGGTCCCCCGAGCACCTCCAGGAGTGATTCCTGAGCATTGCTGGGTGTGACCCAAAAAGCAAAAAGCCATCAATAAATAAAGCACTAAAGGCTTAAAAACAAACACGTGGAGAAAGGAACGCACTTCCCACAGTCCTGACCCTTCTCAGAACCTGCCTGGCAGCCGGGGCGCGGGTCCGGGAGAGGCTGTGGCTCGGGACGGGGTCCCCAGAGCCCCCCTGGGCGCTGCATCCTCCAGCCCGAGGGCGGGTGCTGTGCAGTTCAGAGCACTTTAGCACCTTGTCAGCGCCGGGCAAGAGGTGGTGGCATAATCCCTGCCCAGTCCAGCGGGTCGGGTCTGGCCGCTCTGCCACAATGACCGCTTCTCAAGCCGACAGCGTGGCCCGAGACGGGCTGGCCGGCCTCCAAGTCACGGGCGCGCGCTCTCCTGTCCCGGGCACAGCGGGGAAGGGCAGCGGAGGAGAAGGGGGAGGGGAAGGGCCCAGCGGTGCGAGGGTGTTCCAGCAGTGGCCGAGGAGCACGTGCCGGCCAGGCCAGGGCTTACACTGGCGCTTCCTCGCAGGCACAGCCCTGCCTGTGGGAGCCTAAGGAGGGAGCGGTGTGAGGGCGGCCCCACGCATATCTGAGCACAAATTCCCCACCTTCCCAGGTGCCCGCCCTAGGCTGAGCCCGCAGCTCCCGAGACAAACACAGATGGCGGCCAGGCGGGGTGCAAGTGTCCCTGAGAAGGCCCACAAGGAGAGGGCAAGGAAGGTCATCAGGGTCAGGCCTACTGCAAGGGCCTGGACGCAGGAGGTGGGGTGACTGCCCCTCTGCAGGGCCTCCGGGAAGAGAGGGGTCCCCATCTGCATTTCCGCTATTGCTGGGAGGCCTGGGCTGGACATGGGTTCAAAGGGCAAAAGAGCGGCCGCAGACACCACTGACCAGACTGTCCCCCTGCTCTGCTCTGAGGAATGAGCTCTGCCGGACCGTTGGCCCCATTCCATGCCTCTGGGGAAAGCTTCCGGAAGGAAGGAAACATTCTGTTCTGCCCTCCTGGGCCAGGGGCAGAGTACTCCCATGAAAAGGCGTCTGTAGCGGCTCCAGATTTATGCCCCACCTACCCCTTCCCTGGCTCCCCGAAGCCTGGCAGTCGGCCCAGCCACCGAGGGGGACGAACGCGGGCAAATGGCTGGCAGGAGGTGGAGCAGGGACTCGGGGACAGGCCCCAGAATAGCAAACAGCAGCAGGCGAAAGTGCCCGAGCGAGGCAGCACCAGCGGGTTCCCTGCGCCGAGGAGGGCAGGCAAACCGGGGTGACCTGTTTGCACAGATGGGGACGCTTCCTCCACGCTGATGTCACAGGCCCGGCACTGCCTGCACAACAGCTGGGGACTGTGCGTGCGGCCTCGGAAACGGGCCTGCGGGGAATCCGAGGGTTCCGCCCGCCCGAGCACAGCCAGCAGCCGGCACAGCGCGGGTAAACAAAAACAGTTTCCATATGCCGGCCGTAAAGGCAGGGAGAGCGGGAGAGGGGAAGGGCCGGTGGGAGAGGGGAGCCGCTCTCACCTCCCCCCTTCCAGGGAGCACAAGGTCGCTCAGGCTAGGGGACCCCCCAGGGGCCTGGCTTTGGGGGGGGGGGTAGCACAGGTCAGAAAGGAAACAGGACAAACGGTGTGGAGGGCTCTGGGACAGATTTGGCTGAGCCCCCCCACACACACACACAGCCTTCCTCCATAAAGTTCACACATGCCTGTTTCCCTCTTCCAGACCAAATACAACCCAGAACCCACATCCGCTGCCCACGTGCCCTTTCCTCACACCCCCGCAAAGTCAGTCCCGGTGCCTCAGTTTCCCTTCACCCACTAGCAGGCCACCCCCACTGTTTGCCAGTTGTCACGGAGAGGCCCCTACCCCCTCGCTCCAGGGGAAACACTGCAGAGGGAGACAGGCAGACAGAGCAAGGGGAAGCCCCCAGCCTCGCGGTCTGGGGGGGGGCCGCGAGGGCCAGCCCTGCCATGGCAAACCCAGATGGAAACTGGGGCTGGAGGGATAGGACAGTGGGAGGGCATTTATTTGCCTTTCACATGGCCCACCCGGATTTCATCCTGGCACTCAGCATGGTCCCCTGAGCCCTGCCAGGCGTAACCCCAGCAAGTGCCCACAGGCGTGTCGCGCACACACACACACACACACACACACATACACACGCGCGTGAGACATGAGGCACATGCCCTCCTGCTCAGACCTTCCTGCCCTGCTCCGAGGGCAAGCTGATGTGGGAGGCCCCGTGGTGTCCACACAGCCGGTCGCGGAGTCCACACCCAGGCAGAGCCCTGGGCCAGCAGGGAGGACAGGAGTGCTGCAGAGCCCTGCAGGCTGCATTGCTGGCCCCAGCCCGAAAGCTGCGCAGCGGAGCGGGAGGGAAGGGAGACAGAGCCCGGGGCCACCGGCCTGCTGACCGGGCCTGAGGGAGTCACAGGCATCCTGCAACAAGGGCGTCAGGGCCCACACCGTGGAAGGTGGAGAGGGGATAGGGCCGGCCACAACCGGCTGGGGGGGTCCAGGGGTCGAGAGGGCAGCAGCAGGAACCGAGATGGCCCCTCACCGAGGGCTGAGTCAGCTGGTGCCGGGACCCACCTTTTGCCTCGGCAGTGCAAAGGTCACCTCCAGAGACAGGGAGTCTGTGGCCTGAACCAACCAGCGGCCACTCGGTTTCTGCGGTCAGTTTGGCTTTGTTTTGGGTGTCAAGGGAAGCCCACTCTGCCGGGAGCCACGTCCGCAGCGCAGCAGTGTTTTGGGAAGCAGGGAGGGAGGACAGCTGGATGGTGCTTTACAGGCTGACCTCCGGCTCCAGGAGAGCCAGGTCTGCAAACGAAAATACAAAAAGAGCTACTGAGACACCCCAAAGTCACGTGTGTGCACGAGGAGCCGGGCCAGTGGCGTCTGCTCCTCCGTCCAGGCTCGTGGGCAGACAGGAGGGCCTTGGGCCACGCAGAATCTGCCTGGGAGGACGGCAGAGGGGGCACACCCCCTCTTGGGCACATCCCGACACAGAGTTGCTTCCTCAGGTGCAGGGAGGGCCGAGGGCAGGGCCCGTCTGTGAAACCCAGTTCCAGGTCCCGTGGCCTCAGACAGCCAGGGCCAGCTCCATGGGAACGGCCTGTGCAAAGCCTGCTCCCAGGACCCAGCCAGAACTCCGGGCTAACCCAGGGCCGCCTGCACCCCTCCACATGGCCACGGGCCCCTGAACCGGAGGCCTCACACTGACGGGCAGAGGCAGGTGCCAGCCAGGCCCATAGAGGCCTCAGGTCACAGTGCAAGGAAGTGGGGTTCAGCCGGGCAGCCCAGCCTCCCTCCCGCTGCTGCCTCTGGGGTCCAGCAGCGCCCTCCAACCATATCTGCCCAGGCAGAGCAAAGCAGGTGCGTCTCCGGTTCTGAACCAGAGACTTCAGGCCAGACTTCAGGCCCAGTCTGCACGGGACCTGGTTTTGGCACCACCAGCTGACTAGAAAAACCCACTTTGGCTCTGCTCACAGCCCATGACGCTCCCAACATAGCCCGGGAAGGCTCATACGCATTGCATGTGCACGTCTCAAAGGCCTCCATGTACACAAAAGCCCATTCATACAATGCAAGCACACGTGTACATAAACACACACGCACGCACACATGCACGCGGCCCCGCTGCGGGCGCAGTGAGGAGCAAAGCACCAGCCCACACTGCCTCTGCTGCACCTGGAGGTGTCAGAAACACTCACCGTGGGGCCGGAGCAACAGCACAGCGGGGAGGGCGTTTGCCTTGCTCATGGCTGACCCAGATTCAATCCCCAGCATCCCATATGGTCCCCGAGCACTGCCAGGAGTAATTCCTGAGTGCAGAGCCAAGAGAAACCCCTGAGCATTGCCGGGTGTGACCCTCCCCCACACACAGAAAAATAAATGCTTGCCATAGCCAGGCAAGCGGCTCACAGGCACCAAAGGCAGTTTGTTTGTTTCTTCTGTTTAACTCCGTCTCCAACTCCCTGGGCATTCTCCAGCAGCCCCCGCCCTTCCCAGACATGAGTCTGGCACACCCCAGGCTGGGAACTCATCTCCAGAGCAGAGGGCGCAGAGCCACAGGCGGGCAGTGCAGCCGAGCAGCGGAGCACAGGAGGCTGCCAGACTGGCTCAGGGCATGCAGGCAGAACCAGGACTGCCAGCCACGAGCTGGTCGGCCAATGTGAGCCAGAGCCTGCAGGAAGGGGACCCTCCAGGGTCTTTATTCCAGAGTCCCCGAGGAGTCATCACAGCAGTCACTAGCCAGCGGGCAGCCCGGAGCAGGTCCAGCCATCAACAGGCCCTGAGCACAGCCCTCTGCCCGAGAGCGGGATTTGGGCCGAGGTGATACTACAGCGGGGGAGGGCATTTGCCTTGCACACAGTGAACCTGGGTTCAATCTGATCCCGGCATCCCATATGGTTCCCGAGCACCACCAGGAGTAATTCCTGAGTGCAGGGCCAGGAGAAACCCCTGAGCGTCGCTGGGTATGACCCCCACCCCACCAATAAAGAAGAAAAGGACAGTGGAGGCTGCCATTCACCGGCTCACACTGAAGCCACTGGTGGGGAGCGGTCCTGATGCCCCTGAACGGGGCCCTCAGAGAAAGGCCCTCGGTGTCTCGGGTCATGGTCCTAGTTCTGGCTTCTGTGGTGCGCGAAGGGCAGTAGCCGGGAAGGCGCAGGAGCGAGTGGTGTGGGACCTGGCGGGCGGGCTGGCCTCTCGTGCCGTCTGAGAAGCTGCACCTGACCCTTGCTGAGGTGGCCGGCCTGGCCTGCAGCTAAGGTTTCCTTCCTGAGCTAATGAATCAGTCCTGGACACAGGGACGGGAGGACCAGGGCACAGGTGAGCCAGGCCTGAGCCTGGTGGTGGCAGAGCCCTGCGAGGACCCGCCACATCCTCTCCGGACCCTCCACATCTGTCTGCCGGCTCTGCCATAGGCCTGCGGGGAGGCAGCCTGCTGGTTCTGAGAGTCACTATCAAAAATGGGGTGAAAGATCCACACTTGGGGGTGCTGGGAGGACGTGCTAGCCGCAGACACGGGACCACGGCCCCTCCAGGCTCCAGTGGTGGCTCTGGGGGGAGCCACATGTCAGCATTCTCTGCCGGGCTGGTGGGGTGAGACCTTGCGCTGCCGGGGGGTCAGAAATGGCCCAAATGAGCACGGCAGGACGGGGAGGCTCGGCTGGCCTCAGACCTGCCGCGGGGACAGTCTGGCAGGGCCAGTCCCCACACCGTCCACATGCACATTAGGTCCAGGGCACTGTTGACGGGGACCCAGCACCCCAAAGAAGCGTGTGACCCCCAAAGCCACAGCAGCAGCAGCAGTGAAGGGCAGGAGGGAAGAAAAAGACAAACACGCCAGAGCTGGGGGTCCCCGAGCACCCCTGGGGCTGTGTCACAAGGCAAAGCCCCCAAATCATGCCTGGGCAGCCAAGCAAGGAGCCCGCAGGCCTGCACCTGGCTCTGCCCTCCCAGGACGGGCTTGGGCAGCCCCCCCCCTCGGAGCTCTGCCGGGGTGCGGCCCCTGAAACATCAACAGACCCTGTGCTAGTGAGCTGGGCCTCCTTGCTGCCCTCTGGTCCCGAGAGTGGGGCACCGTGGCACATGGGGTGTGGGCCGGGCCGGGCCTGCGCTGGCCCCTCTCACGACGTCCTCCCTGCCCCGTGAGATGACCCATCTCTACTCTGTCTCACGAGCCCCAGAACGTGCGAGCTCGGAGCCACCGAGGCAGGAACCGCGGCCCAGAGGTGTCTGAACCGGCGCCACGTGTGGTTCCAGCCACTCAAGTGAGTTCTGGAAGCTTCCACCCACCTCCCAGACTCCAGGGGAGAGAGAGAATCTCTCTTCGGGGCTGACCAGCCCACCACTGCCCCCCACCACCCCCTCTGAGCTGAAATTCAAAGAAATTGAGGCCAGCTGGGATGGGATGACTAAGGAAAGCGGTGACACTCGCTGGTGTCCAGGAGGGCAGGAGGCGAACAGAGGGACCCGGGCCTCGAGCAGGGTCACGGGCACGACGTGGGAGAAGGGAAGGATAAACAGAACAGGTGTCGTGGGGGACGGGTTCTCCCAGGAGGAGCAAAACCCCGGCACAGCCCGACCCTACATTCTTGGCTCATGGAGATGGGGTAGCCAGTGGCTCACCAGCGTGGCTGCCCTGTCAGACCACATTCACACTCTGCAGGGAGCTGGGCCAGTGGCCCCCAAGGTGCCCAGCCCTGCTCTGGGTGCAATGGTCAGCTGTGCTCTGTGACCAAGTGACCACGTTGAGAAGCACGGAGGGGCCTACCTGAGAGCAGGCAAGGTTAACGGGTCCCGGCCGGACATCCCTGGTCCCATGGACAGGCCCCAAGGACTCCCTCTGGAACAGTCCCACCAGGTGGTGCCCACAGGGGCTGGGTGAGAGCTGGCCCCGCCTGGCCCTGGGCAAGAAGATCTGTACATTTGAGTATGGGCGGGGGCTCCAAGGACACGGGCCCAGTCTCGGAGCAACACCCCTCACGGGAAAGAAAATGGCAATGAAGAGGGAAGCGGACGCTTCTTTGGGGAAAGACTTCAGAACTCCCAAACAGAGCCCCTGCCCTTGCACTCTAGGGGGGACACACGCTCCATCCCGGGCTGCTCTGTAGTCAGACCTGGGGACGTGCGGCCGCTGCTGCCGGACCTGGCTGAGGAGCACTGAGGGCCAGAGTCTCTTCTGCAGCCAGTGGGGACCGCGGCACCCCAGCCTCACCCAGGGTCTGCCCAGCGGGAGCGGCCATGAGAGAAACGGACCCCTCGGTCATCCTCTGACAGAGCTGTGGCCACTCTGGGTCAGCTCAGAACCCCAGGCACGGAGAGCCCTGGAGAGGGCCCAGTCAGGGAATCCCCCACAAAGGCTGTTCTGGAGTCCCCTGAACACATGGTGGGCGCAGTGATCCTTCCCGATTCCTGGCAGGCGGCATGGGGCGCAGGGCAAGTGAAGGCCACCAGAGCCCCCTCGCCCTTCCCGACAGCGACACAGGCTGTTCCAGCTCATGGAACACTCTTGCTCGCTCTTTTGCAGAAAACTGAACCCAAGCCTCCCTGGGGTGGACGGGAACGAGCGGGCAGCAGGCGTGCCAGCCCGCACCCAGCTGTCACTGCTGGCAGGTTCACTGCGCCGCGCCCGCTTGCCGAGGTGCGAGATGTGTTCAATGGCAGGGAGACACGCAGCAAGACAGGACCCCCAGGTCCCCCGTAAAGGCAAAGCAGGCCAGAGCTGCCATTCAGCAGGCCGGTGCCCGCCCATTTTAAGCGGTGCCACTGCCGGGTAACACCAGCTCGTTGTCTCAGTGAGGCCCGGGAAAGCAAGGGAGTGACTGTGACGCTGTCAGACACCCGCGCTCCGCAGGAGGCTGCCGAAAGCTAATCGCGGTGTTTCTCGGTCTCCAGCTGCCAGGCTCCGGGGCCTCCTGCCGTGCCAGGCACCGGCTGACACGATTCATAGCTTGGCCTGGGTTCAGGACCCCTGCTCGGAGCACAGGGAGATTCCAGAGGAGCAGCCCTGACCTGGCCAACACGGGGATGTCCTTCCACAGCCTGGGCAGCAGGTATCCACCAACCCACCAACTCCCTCCTACACACACACACACACACACACACACACACACACACACACACACACACACACACAATGGTGCGTCATACGGGGCCAGGCATAGTACAGTGGGTAGGGCTCTTGCCTTTCATGTGTCTGACTTAGATTCGATCCCTGGAACCCTCATATGACCCGTAAGCCCTGCCAGGAGCAATCCCTGAGCACTGAATCAGGGGAGTAATTCCTAAGCGCCGCTGGGTGTGCTTAGGAGGTGGGTAATATAAAAGGAAGTCATGGCGGGGGGGGTCATTCCAGGAAAGGCCAGACATACGTCCTGGCCCGGCACCAGCTGAAGGCGGTGTCACCAGCCAGGAAGGGAGCCTTGAGGGCAGTGGCCACTTGACCGGACGGCAGCCCCTGCGGCCTCAGCGGGACAGCACGCGGAGACCAGGCAGGAGGCAGACCGCTGACCCTCTGCCCACCCCTTCACACCTCAAGGGCTTCCACAGGCCACAGACAGGGACAGTGAGGCGGCTGCAGCCTTGGACGGGAGACAGGGTGGGGAGGGGCCGCCAGCCCCGACGGGCCGCGCCCAGCAGCTGCACAGCCCCAGACAACAGTCATTATGGTGCGGGCACCGCCACCAGGACGGGCAGTGGTTCTCAGAATGAGAAGCCGGGGGATGCTGTGGGCCGAGGCCTCAAGTGGGCAGTCAAGCGGGCAGGGGTGAGGACACGCAGGCCCTGCAGTCCGCCATGAGGGAGCGCGGCCTGCCTCCTCTGGGGTAGGGAACGGTCCCAGGGCTGGCAGGGAAATCACCCAGTCAGATTTGCATTACAGACAGACTGCTGGACGCAGGAGACCTTGAGTAAAGGCAAAGCTCTCGAGCACGACATAAAAAAGGTGGAAGCGGGGCTTGCCAAGAGCATCTGTGCAGACCAGTGCTGGGCCACCAGCCCGCCAGGACTGAAAACCAGAGAGACGTGGTAATGTACTGGTATGCAGACTTTGCTTACGGGAGGCCTGGGTGTGGTCCCTGGTAGAACACGGTCCTGAGAACCCCCTGGGAGCGATCCCTAAGTCCACAGTGGGAAGTGACCCCTTGAGAGTTGCCGGATGTGGCCCAGGAACAAACAAAAACAAGGACTCAAGCGAGAAGGCCTGTCCCATGACCCTCGAGAAGGCCTGCCCCTGTCTCGTGACCCTGCCCTTGCTTGCGGCCGGGCTCGGGAGCTCCCCTGGACCATCAGAGGCACCAACAGGAGAGAGCTGAGGGCAGCGAGGCCTAACAGCTTTCCAGGCTGCAACTGGCCAAACACAACCTCCCAGATTCCTGTTTCTTTTTTAAATTTCACTTCTCTTAAGAAACAAGCTTATCTGGCCCAGCACGGTCCAGATAAGAAGCCTCCCTGGGCAGGGTGGGCCCCTCTGTCCAGCCTGCGTCTGCCCTCGGGCCCCATCTCTGCGGCCAGCTGGACACAGTCATCAGCCCTGACACTGGAAACGGTGTCCAAGCACTGAGGACCCTCTCAGCTCGCAGTCTGGAGCCCTGCTGTTTCCAGAAGGATCTATTCCCTTCACCGCCGCTCGCTCCGCCCTCCCCCTTGGCAGGATGGAACCGCCTGCCTCTGGTACTTGGGGTCCCCTGGCCGGAAGAGTCACACTAGGCACATCAGTCCTGAGCGGACTAGCTGGGGGGGGTGGAGGGTGGCAAGTCTGACCCCCCTGAGGTGGCTCTCCTCTCCTAAAACAGAACAAAAGTACCACGACCCTCCGGGATGCTAGGCGGGGGTGCCAGCGGCCGGTGCTCTAGGGCCCAGGGAAGAAAGAGGGGGAGGGAGAGGAGCAAGGAACCTGGGGCTGCACCTTCCTGCTTTCAAGTCTCAGGCAGACCCCAGCCTGTCCCGAGAGAGGCTGCTCCTCTACCAGACCATCCCGGGCAAAGGAGCCTCGGTTAAGGCGACAGAGAAGAGAGAGCTCCAGGACATCTCCCGGCGGCCGCCACTGCCCGGAGCTACGCAGGAAGTCCCCGTGTCTTCTAGGCCAGAGAGCAGGCGCAGCAGGCAGCAGGCAGGCTTTGCCACGGGAGAGCGGGTTGATTCCTGGGCACTGCTGGGAGCCGCCCCCCAGCCCCATGAAGCCGGTTTACTCTAATCCTCTGTCCCCTGGTGGATGTGCAGGAAGCCAGCACCTCCCTCATGCTTCTGGGGGTTTGGCTGCTAATCTCACAACAGTCTCTCTGGAGCCGGGAGGTGGGGCGGACGGGCTGGTCTTTCCAGAACCCACGTGTCTGCCTGCCCTTGTGACCCTGAGAGGAGCAAGGCCCGCCCACCCCCACCCACTCCTGGACCCTAATCCACTGGTTCCCCTGCTTCTGAGACCCCTCTCCATGAAAGGAAAATGACTATTACTATTTGGTTTGGGGTCACACCCAACAGTGCTCAGGGCTTACTCCTGGCTTTGTGCTCAGGAATCACTGCTGGTGGACTCAGAGGACATTATGGGGTGTCGGGGGAGGACCCTAGGTTAGCTGCGTGCAAGGCAAACGCCCTCCTGGCTGTGCAGCTGCCCTGCCGGGTGAGTTATTTTAAGCCTCTCCTGAACCCAAGATGCCCAAACACCCGAAGCAAATTACTTCGGGACAGGAACCAGAAAGTGTTTTAAGGTCTTTCATTCTGCCAGAAACACACTTAAAATTTAAAGCATTTGGAGCTCACGGCCTCTCTGGGGTTTCTCTGAGCGAGCTCTAGTTTAGAGGAAGACGAAGTCAAAACCCCAAAGCCTCCCATTAGCAGGATCACAGGAAACACCCCCCATCCTCGGCCCCCTAATCTGGCTGTCAATCGTTTCAGATGCAGACAGAGGCCCCAATCGGTGGGGGGGGGTAGTGCTAGCGTACAAAGTTCCCCCACCCAAGCATCCCTGAACAAGGTAGGCAGGACGCGGGAACCAGGGGCCCCCCCAGCAGGGCGCCTCATGTCCACCCCACACCCCCAAGCATCTGCAAACTAGGGAACCAGGAACCCAGTAACAGCTGTGTCAGAGTGTGAGGGTCAAATGTGGAGCGAGAACAAGCATGTGGTCTCCACCCTCAGAACCCAGAGGCCCCTGGGAAGGCCCCGAAGGGCGGCCCACCCCTCACCAACCCCGCCAGTGCTGTCTTACTTCTGCTGGGCAGCTCCTCCTGGCCATTGCAGGGAGCCACCGGGCGCCACCTGCCTCGTCCAAGGTCAGGATGAGGGGCACGTCGTCATCCAGGCTCGAGGCCATGCTCTGCTCCCCGCGGACCTCAGGAGGCGATGTCCAGGGCTTTTAAATAGTCTCTGCGTGGAGCTTCCTTTCACAGTCGCTGGCCCAGACGTGCTTCTCAGCCACGCCCCATCACAGGCATCTCTAGGACTAGGGGACAGAGAGCAAAGACAGTTCCTAAGCCACAGCCACCTCCTGTCAGAGACGGCTCCAGCATCACAGCAGGGGCGGTGGTTTCTTCTCCTTGCAGACACACACCGAAAGATACACAACTTCCAAACGGGGGCTTTACGGCATCACAACTGCATCTCAAGTTTGCAAAGAATCGATGATCGTGCAGTAGGACTGCAATAGGGGCAGTGGACTAAAACGAGGCTGCGATTGCTGGTAAAAGAAAGGTAAAAGGGCAAGTACAGGCCCAGCATACACGAGGCCGAGACCCACTCCCCGCACTGCCTCGGCCTCTGGTCATCCCCAGAGCAGTGCCACGCCTGAGCACCTCGAGAGGCAGCCCTGCATGCCGCCCCAGTGATGCCAGGAGATTCAAGACCATGACTAGCACATCCTGTTTCTACCCTCATCTCTGACACGTGGTACGAGTTTTTCTTATGATTTTAAGGCTAGTGTTACAGACAGAAGGTCAGGCTCCAGGTAGCTGTGTGTGCCTCCACGTCAAAAACATAAAATTGAATTTAGACATTTGGGCCGGGCATTAAGGGGACTTCACAGGCCTCAACTGTGTGAGGCCCCCCAGGATAATCTCAATTATTATTGAGACGTGTGTGTGTTTTAACACACACACACACACACACACACACACAAATATATGGGCTGGAGCAATAGGGAGGGGAGAGCGTTTGCCTTGCATGTGGCTGACCCAGGTTCCATCCCCCACATCCCTTGTGATTCCCTGACCACCACCAGGAGTAATTCCTGAGTGCAGAGCCGGGAGCAATCCCTGAGCATCGCTGGGTATGACCGAAAAAGTAAATAAATAAAACAGCAATTTGGGCCAGTGAGTAGCACGGGTGAGGACTGCACTTCCCTTGCCCTTGACTGAACCTGGGCTCAGTCCCCGCACATGTGGTCCCCTATGTGCCATGAACATGAGTGATCCATGAGCACAGAGACAGGAGTAAGTCCTGGGCACAGCCGGGTGAGGCCCCGGCCAATATAACAGTAATAGTTACTAGCAATGAGTACTAAGTACCAGGGTTTCCTGGGCCAGTTCTGAGTCAAGTTGACTCCCACTAGATTCAGATAGGATTAACTAACTTCGCCCAAAAACCTACAGCTAGAAAAGCAAGCTGGGGGCCCAGCAGCCCCACACTGCAGAGCGCCGAGGCCTGCAGACTCAGGGTGCCTGGCCCCGACCCCTGGGCACAGCCCCCTCACCGGGAAGCTTTTCTCCCCCCAAATTCTGGAGTCAGGCAAAGCGGACCTGAGCAGTTTCCAACGCTGTCCTGACTCCCTGGTTAGGACCATCGGAAGCCGCCCGCTGCGGTCCCTGAGTGTCGGCTGGAAAAGTCGACTCAGCACAACTGAAGCAGGACCTTTGAACTTGAAAACCGCAGCCGGAGCCTTCCTTGAGCCACGGCTTTCTGGCCTCAATCAATCTCGGCTCCAAACGAACTCCCTGAACTGCAGCCTACTCACTTCTGGGGTGACTCACCGCAGGGGCTACCCCAGGCAGGCGCCTCCGAGCAGCCAGCGAACAAGGCGCAGAGGGGGACCCAGTGTCCACTGAGTCAGGGGCACTGCCCAGCCGACTTCCTCTGAGCCCGCCTCGCTCACTTCCTCCCGCTGGGGATAATTTTGGCTTCTGGATCCTTGCGGGAGGAACGCCGGAGGAGATGCGCAGCTGGAGTAGACACCCGTGTCCCTTCTCTTTGGCTTGGTTTCAACACCAGGCGATTCCCAACACACTCGGACCGAGGGCCCGCGTGGGGAGTGCCTGTCACTCAGCCCGGGGCCCTGCACCTCCCGTGTTCTCCACTGGGTTCATTTTGAGGGGATGGGGGGGTCTATCCACCTTTTCTCCCCACCGAATGGGGGTGTCTTCATTTCCATCATGGCATGGGGGCTGGACTGCTTCCATGCGTGGGATGGAGGGGAATGGGGGGGGCAGTCAGCCACCTAGGGGACATTCCTGCTTGTCCAACTCCGGGGAGAAGCCAGAGGAAATGGAAGCACCTTACAGGAGAGAGGTGAGCCGTGCTCTGAAAGCGAAGGGCGCAGAGGTTGAGTGATCCTACAGAGCTGAGTGCCCCACTTCCCTGAGGTGGCAAGGAGGCAGTGCCCAGGTCTTGCCCCCTCCTGGAGGTAACTGCACATAAGTGGCCGCAGCCCAGACCTGGAGCCAGGAAGTCTAAAGTTAGGGTGCAGCTGCCTAACCAGAGCCCCGTGTCCCCTTCCCAGGCGCGGGGCCCCCTCAAGCCCACCATTTCACAGAGGGGCAAGGCGGGCCCAGAGGGGACAAGGCACTGCCAAGGTCACCGGGGCAGGGCTCCTGGTCACCGACGCTGAGCTCCCGTGCCGGGGCCCCGCTTCTCTCTCTAGGAACCCAGAGGCCAGGGGCCCCGAACCCCGACTGACCCCTGAGCTAAAGATCATGACTGCCAGGGTGGGGTACAGCCTGGCCAGTGATCCCGCTGTCGGGGACGGGTGGCGTGACCGGAGCACGGGTCTTGCGGGGGTCCTCGGGGGCTCCGGGGCGGATGGGAGAAGGGGCGCGCGGTTCTGCTACACGCGGCTTCCCCGGGTGTGGGCCCCGCACCGGGGTCGCCCCCGGAGATGAGGGGGCGCAGAGCAGCCCGCTGGCCCCGGGGGGAGGGACAGACGAGGGGCAAGGCCTTCCCTGCTGCCCCTCGATGCTCCTCCCTGCCCGCCCCGGGCGCTCGCCGCAGCCCTGTACTTGGCGCCCTCTGACCCTTGATCCCTGCCCTCTCCGACAGGCCGTCCCTCGCACCCCTGGAATTCTTACACGCGCCGCCCCTGCAGCCCGGACGGCGCCGGGGTCCGCACCGCGCAGCCCAGCCCGCCGCCAAAAAGCCCCGATTGCGGGGATCGGGGGATCGCAGCCGCCGGCGCCGCCGCCGCCACCTCGGCCGCTGCCACCGCCGCAGCTGCGCCAGCGCTCGCATCCGCCGCCTACCGAGTCTCAGCCCCGCCGACCCCGGCCCCGCCCTTCACCCGCAGCCTACTGGCTCGCTGGGCAACCATGCTGCGCTTCGATTGGCTTAGCCCCACGTCGTTCCGTACTTCTCGCCCTCTAGCAATGCCCGACTTCTGACCCGCCTCCTTGGGAGGGTGCGACACGGAGCCGCCTCGCCCGTAGCTCCGCCTACCACCTAGCCCCGCCTACTTGTACAGCCCAGCCCATAGGAAGTCCTGGCCCTTTTATTGGTGGAAGATCAGACAGAGGGTGCTTTTTATTGGCTAGACCTCAGAAGGCGGGGAAACGGAGTGAAACAAGAAAATGAATGGTGAAAAGCACAATCAGTCAGACTCAGACCCGCCTCCTGGTGTTGGCTGGTAACCTAGCAACGAAGGTACCGCGGAGTAAACGTTGGCACGGGAACCTGTAGCCTTCGGAGCCGGTAAGTAACTAAGTGGGAAGGAAATGGGGTTGAAGGGAAGTGTGGAATTGGGCCAAATCCGCTATTCTTTAGCTTCCGAGGAATTATTAGCCCCAGAACCGTTCTTCCCCAAGAACCTGCTTCCCTGTCTAGACCTGCCTACCGCCCGCCAGCACCGCTCGGCCCCTGATCGTCCCTGCCTGCCTGTCCTCTCAGCCTCGTTTTCATCTTTCCTGTCCAACTTGCTTATTCCCGCAACACAGCCGTAAGCGGAGTCACATCAAAACCAACTATATTCAAGTCAAACGGTGGTGTTGAGGAGGGTGGTAGATAACCCACCCACCACATCTGTACCCTCCAGCTGGGAAGACATGAGAGGCATCTCACTTGAGTGTTTAATTTAGCTTTATTCTGCATGTGTTGGCGTTTCTCTTATGTGCCAAATTTAGAACTGACTCCCCATTGGCTCCGTAAAATGTGATTCTGGGACTGGAGCGATAGAGTAATGGGGGAGGGCGTCTGCCTTGCACTTGCAGCCGACCAGGGTTCGATCCCGGCATCCCCATATGGGCCCCCAAGCACTGCCAGGAGAAATTTCTGAGCAAAGAGCCAGGAGTAACCCCTGAGTGTCGCCAGGTGTGACCCCCCCCAAAAAAAAAGCAAAAAAAAATAAAGTTAAAACTGAGTTTCAATAGACTTTTCCATTTTAGAAAATAAAAAGCCACATCCAGGGAGAAAATATTTCTTGATCATATCTGATAACCACATCTGATAATATGTAACTTACAACTCAATAGGATACATTTTTTTTTTTTTTTTTGCTTTTTGGGCCACACCCGGCAATGCTCAGGGGTTACTCCTGGCTCTGCACTCAGGAATCACTCCTGACGGTGCTCGGGGACCATATGGGATGCCGGGATCGAACCGGCTGACAGGCCGGCCGGCGTGCAAGGCAAACGCCCTACCCGCTGGGCTATCGCCTCCGGCCCCTCAATAGAGATACATTTTTAAAAATAAAATGTCCATGGGGCCGGAGGCGATAGCCCAGCCGAGTAGGGCGTTTGCCTTGCACACGGCCGGCCCATGCTGGCCTGGGTTCGATCCCGGCATCCCATATGGTCCCCTGAGCACCGCCAGGAGTAATTCCTGAGTGCAGAGCCAGGAGTAACCCCTGAGCATTGCTGGGTGTGACCCAAAAAAAAGCAAAAAAAAAAAAATGTCCAGTAAACATTCAGAAGTAAAACAGATATTACCAAATCACTGTCTTCCCGTTCATCATCGATTTGCTCGAGCTGGCCCCAGTAACATCTCCATATGTCCTGTCTCATGCTAGTAGAGCCCAAGGCATCTGCTTGCTCCAGGAACATAAAGAGCCTCAATTCATCCCGAATGAGGTCTATAATTGTTGCTGGTATTTGGCATATATCAAATACAACACGGGTAGCTTGCCAGGCTCTGCCGTGCAGGTAACACCCAGTGATGCTCAGGGATTACTCCTGGCTCTACATGCAAGAATTAATCCTGGCATTGCTTGGGGACCATATGGGATGCTGGGGATTGAAACTGGGTCGGCGCGTGCAAGGCAAACGCCCTCCCCTCTGTACTATTGCTCCAGCCCATGTATAATTTCTTAAACAGTTACCAAATATTAGCAAATATATGAAGCAACTGGAACTTTCACACATTTCTGGTGGGCACATAAGTTTTGTTTAGTTTTTATGGCCTTTTTTGGGGGGGTTACACCCAGTGATGCTCAGGGGTTACTCCTAGCTCTACATGCAGGAATTAATCCTGGTATTGCTCGGGGACCATATGGGATGCTGGGGATTGAAACTGGGTCAGCCGCGTGCAAGGCAAACGCCCTCCCCTCTGTACTATTGCTCCAGCCCACGTATAATTTCTTAAACAGTTTAACATACCATATAATCCAGCCATCTGGTTTCTAGGAAAATACCCAAGAAAAGTGAAGTCCTAGGTGCTCACACCAAAACTTACTGAAGTGTGTTCTCTGTAGCCCTATTCAAAGTAGACAAAATCTAGAAACAAGTCAATGTCCATCAACAAATCAAGCAGCGGCATTTCTATTCGGTGGATGACGGCTGTTCTCCAGCAAAAAGGAACAAGACACAGCGGGGAACCTCAGCAGCCGTGCAGGAAGTGGGGGTGGTTCTCAACTCAGCATTTCCGGGTTGGCCTTTTTGGGTTGAGTTGGGCTGTCAGTCCGGGGGCAGCCTAACGCTCATCAGTTTCTGCCTATGCAAGCAGAGTTGGTTGTCCACTCCCAGTTGAGACTCCAAGTGTCTCCAAATCACGTCCACAATGCCCTGGCGGACAGAGCCGCCATTTGTGCTCAGCAAGGGCAGGTAGGCAGGGGCGGAAGCTGGCATGGGGTGAGGGCACATGCCCACTGTGTGCCAGGCACGGGTTCGATTCCCAGCACCATGTAAGTCCCCCAGGAGGGAAAATTCAGAATTAAGAGAGATGACGTATGTCCTGGGAACAGAAACTCATTCCACCATGTGAGTTGGTGGTCCTGAGTCTTAGAAAGCGACGTGGCCTGCCTTGGACATTTCTGCAGCGGTCACTGAGTTCCTTGTGGTGAGCAGGTTTTACAGGTCAGCAGACGTCTCCAGAAACGGGATGCTAGTCTGTCCTTGTGCCGGAAGAGGTTGCCCTGAGCAGAGCCCAGCAGGTGTGAAACCGTCTGTCCAGGGGCCAAAGTTGCTTCTGGCCCAAGCAAACTGGTGAGGTCAGATCTCAGGGTGCTGGACCTTGAGAGAAGACCCGTGAGGATGCAGCACAGTGTGGGGGTGCAGGGAAGCACGGGCGCAACCGTAGAGGGAGCCCTAACACAGCAACAGCCCGGAGGTCTGGCCCTTCTACCGCTCTGCGCCCAGGAGGCCCCAGACCGGCGTAGTCACTATCGTGCTAACTGCACTCGTCTGTGTCTCCTTCCCGGTCGTTCTCGAACTCTCCTGACTTCCCGCCCTCATAGACAGACGTCCCAGAGCTGCTGTCTCTGCAGCAATGGGCTTGGCAGGGCAACATCCACCCGAGCTTTATCTTGGCCAGTTCTAACAGCAACAAACACCCCAAGCCCCCGCCCTGCTTCTTCCCTGGCTTTGTCCATTGGGTAAACACTGACATAGACCAACAAGCTGCCCCCTCCCTGGACCCCCTCTCCTTCCGTGGCCCATCCCTTCGCCCCAGTCTCCTGTTTCTCCTGCTCTGCTGCCCTGGCCCTGCATGGCCCTGGGGGAGGCCACTCCGCCCTCTTGCACCTTTGCTCGTCTGTCAGGTGCAGCTCGCTCATTGCTTGCTGTTATAACTCCTTAATGGGGGCTGGAGAGCCAGTTCAGCAGGTAGAGCACTTGCCTTGCCCTGCAGCTGACCTGGTCATTCCCGAGTGCAGAATCACGAGTAAGCCCTGAGGGGGGAGTGAGGGCAGGGCATTTGCCTTTCATGGGCTGGCCAACTGGTTTCATCAGGGTTCAATCTCTGGCATTACGTATGATCCCCAGAGCACTACCAGGAATTATTCCTGAGCATTGTTGGGTGTGGCCCAAAAACAAACAAAAAAGCCAAATAAATTCCTTCAGGGACGTCTGCATTCACTCCTGGAGCCATGAGGGAAGTGGTGAGAGTTAACTTTACCCCCCATACAGTCCCTGGATCCGTGGGAGCACCCAAGCCAGAGCCCTGAGGTGCCTGGGGCGGGAGATAAAGGGGTGGTCTCCCATCCAAGTACTAACCAGGCCCGACCCTGCTTAGCTTCCGAGATCAGACGAGATCTCCCGAGATCGGGCGCGTTCAGGGGTGGCATGGCGGGAGACGGAGAGATGAGGGAGTGAGACGGGGGCTTCCGTGGTCCCGCCGCCGGTGGTACCTGAGTGTTTGTAGGTTCTGAGGAACAGGCTCCTAAGTCCGCCCCTTCCCCAGCGGCCACTTCTACCCTGGAGCCCCAGGAGCCCCTTTGACTGGATCTGCGATCTCCACATCCACCTCCTGTCCCGAGGCTGGCCTGCTTGTGGGGCAGAGATACCCCGGGGGCTTTCTCTCCATTTACTAGGAAGGCCTGAGTTAAGGTGACTTTTCCTGCAGAATTGGTAAACCCTACACACACACACACACACACATACACACACACACGCGTGTGCACACACACACATATACACACGCCTTTACGCACACGCACACACATGCACACATGCACATATATACCACACACACGCACGCCCATCCCTTCTCCAACCCCGACTCCCTTTTGATGTGGGGAACATGTGCTGTGTCTCCCGGTGCCACGGAGATAAACAATTGTCCCAGGGCTAGAGCGAGGGCTCTGTAGGCTGGACTCCTAGTTCCTTCTCCCCAGCCCATAGTCCCAACCCACACACAGACACTCCTTGAGCCCAGAGACGCCCCTGAGCACCACCGGTCAAATAAAGTGGGGCCAGAGATATGGCTCAAGGGCTGAGCTGCAGGCGCTCACAGGGTCCTCTAGGCTCTGGGAGTAAAGTCCCAAGCACCTGGCCAGACCTCACCCGGCACTCCCTAAGCGAAACAGAATGGGAAGAGGCATTCCCGGGGCTGTGAAAGGGCCTCACTATCACTATCACTATCACTATCACTATCTTCTCGTTCATCATCTATTTGCTAGAGCGGGCACCAGAAATATCTCCCATATGTCCTGTCTCATGCTAGTAGAACCCAAAGGCATCCGCTTGCTCCAGGAACATAAAGAGCCTCAAACCATTATATTAGGTCATAGGAATGACCTAATATAAGTGTTACTGGTATTTGGCATATCAAATACGACACGAGCAGCTTGTCAGGCTTGCTGTGTGGGTGGCATACTCTTGTAGTCACCTCTAAATAAAGCATTTATTGATGAACCTTGCGACCGCTAAGCGGCTGCCCGAGCCGAGCTGTGATAGTCTGGTCTGCTGGGTGGAGTTGTGATGAGAAAGAAGTCCGGATGTGGAAAACGGTGGCCCCATGGAGTCGGAGTGGGGGTCGTCTGGCTTGTTGTGAGGCTCTGCTGGGGTGGCAGGCCAGGGCTAGAACCCGCCATGCCTCCCGGGCGCCTCATGAGCAGCTAGGCACAGGGAGAGCAAGTAGCAGCTCTGCCCCATGTCTGAGAGTCTCTGGTTCAGCATACCTGGGAA